>CM077153.1:59845921-60150353 GCA_039583875.1 Platanthera guangdongensis | reverse complement strand
TGTCTTACACTAAAGATTTGAGTCGACACCAGACTGTAATCAGTCGACAAGACCAACTTATGTCGATACAAAATATTCAGGTAACCCAAACTATTTTACTAATCCAGACTTCTCAAGCTCGACGAATTTTGGATCTCATCTCGACGAATGAAGATTGTCTATTCGACGATGGAAGATTTCTGTTTCGACGAATGAAGATTGTCTGGTCGACGAACTCTCTCAAGCTCAGCTCGACGAACTCAAACTCAGCTCGACGAATTATGTTCTTCGTTCGACGATTCTAGACTAGGTCTTCTTTAGTTTCCCGTTCTGTTTCTGTGATGATTCCAGAGTTATTAATGCCAGATCTTCTCGGAATGTTACCGTTAGAACATGCAATTAATCATGGATTATTTCATGTCGTTTTTCCATGGGACAGTTGGGGAAATCTTTGGTTGCCGCTTCCTTCCAAGGCCGACTGCAATTACTGCTCAACATTCAAATTTTGAATGTTCCTCAGTCAGACATATACAAAAAAAAAGAAAAAGGATCAATCAGAGTAGTACAGCAAGCAATACAGACAATCAAACACACACTCAGATTGCACAGAAGAACAACCATACACAATCTGAAGTTCTACTACAATCAGCCTTGACTAGAGAATAACTTCATCAAGAATAAGAAGAACAACCTAATACTATCAAGAGTCTTCGTCCTTCTAACTCTACAGGACAACTTCAAAGGACAACAATTATTCAATCTATCAAAGGAGTTCCTGAAATAAATTCTGGTCCAGGCATTCTAGGTCTTTCAAGACCTATCACCCTAAAGCATTGCTCCAGCATTCTTGATTAATTCAAGATCTCAGGGGGAGCAACATCTACCGACATCAATGCACAGTCTTCTCAGTTGCTTTGAGAAAGAGAAGACACCATCACCTTATTTCCAATTCCTGTACAGGGTTTTAATTCCCTTCAAAATTATTCTGGTTGCAAATCTCCTTCCAAAAGACTTGAGGTTTTGGTTTTTGAGCACCTGAACAAAAGCTCATTGGTGTCAGGCACCTGATCAAAAACATGAGTGGATTCGTACCAGGGTGGTAGAAGAGTGGATGTACCCAGGTTGGGGAACCACTGTAAAATTTCTTGTGTCGTCTAGTTGCCCTTTTCTTTGTGTTTTGGCTGTTCTCTGTGATTGCTTAGTTTGCTGTGCTTAGTTTTATTTAGTTACTGACTTGTTCACCAAGGTTTTCAACAAAAGTTGTAAAAAGTTTGTAGTGAGCACAATACTCTATTCACCCCCTCTAGAGTATTTCAGATCTAACCTGCACTTTCAATTCAATTGGTATCAGAGGCAGTTGGTTTAAAATACCCACCTTATTGGTTGTACAGGCAACACCTGAACCACAAAGATCCCTTCTTAGATATAGTTTGTTTGCTTTTGTTATTGGATTTATTTTCACAAAAATGGCCCAAAACAAGATTATGCAAGCATCAACCTCCAGTGTGCAATCTTAACAAGTTTGCCATCTAGAAGGCAAGAATCATATTATACATGAACTCTATTGATGAGGATATTTTTTCTGTTATCTTGACAGGTGTACCTCCAGCACCTGCAACTTCTACCAGCACTTCAACCAACATGACTGCAGTGCCCCCTCCAAAAAATAATGATGCCTACAAGAAAGCCAAAATGGCAGATGCAAAGGCAATGAATATCTTAGCTCAAACTATGTCAGATGACATATTCCAGAAGGTGGCTGAGTGCACCTCAGCCAAGGCCATTTGGGACTCCCTTAACCAAATGGTAGCTGGCTCAGCAGATGAGAGAAAAGACAGGAGATCCAATCTCATAACCCTATATGAGAACTTCAAAAAGGATGAGACAGAATCAGTGGATGAGATGTACAACATGTTGAGTTCAATCATCAATGAACTCAAAACCTTGGATAAAGACATCACCTTGACAGAGGTGAATGACAAGATATTGATGTGCTTCCCTAGCTCTTGGGATTCCAGAATCTGGCCAATCAAAGAAGCCAGAAGGCTCAATGAGATATCAACTGAGTCTCTACTAGGCAAATTAAAATCCTATGAGCAGCTGATCAAATCAAGAGAAGCAACAGAACAGAAGGCAACAACTCCAGTTAGAAAGGAGCATAATATAGCATTCAAAGCATCTGATGAAAATGACACATCAACTTCCAATGAAGAACTCATGAGCCTCTTTGCCAAAAGGTTCTATAAGTTGGCTAGAAAGGATTTCAGAAGGAAATCATCCAGGCAGGATGATAAGCCCAATTATAATAAGACACCAACTAAGGAGGTTGTGTGCTTTGGGTGCAGAAAGCATGGACATTACATCTCAGAATGTCCAAAAAACCAGAAGAAGGACAAGAGCAGAGAAAAGGACTCCAGGAGAAAGCACAACAGGAGACCCTCCTCCAGCAAATATAAAAAGAAAGACAAGGGATTTGTTGCTGAGACTTGGAGTGACACTGAAGAAGAAACATCTTCCTACAGTTCAATGAAGAAGAGGAAGAAGCAAGATCCAAGGAGGTGTTTCTATGGCAATTGATGCCTCCAGGAACAACTCTGGATCAGAAGAAGAATCTGAAGAAGAAGCAGCCTCAGACTCAGAGGCAGATCAGGTTATTTCTAGTTTTGATTTTAATTTTGATTTATTTAAGACTGAATTCAAAACTATGTGCTTAGACTTAATCAACTCAAAAAAGAAATAAAAACTCTTAGGAAAGACTAGGAAGTCTTGAGTCTGTTAAACTCAGAAAATATTAAATTACAAGATCAACTAACCTTAGCTAATGAACAAATAATTAAATTAAAATCTGAATTATGTGAGGCCAAACAACTTGAGCAATCTCTCAATGGGAGAAGCCTCAAGCTGATGGACATCACAAGCACAGTGAAATGCCAGATTAAATGGCAAGCTGGGCTTGGGTGCTTCATCAAGTTTACCCCCCTAATTAATAAAAATTCACTTACAACCCCCATCAAGTTTATTTCTGCAAAGGGAAAAGAAAAGTTTTAGACAAACCAATGTCATAAAGCAATCCAAGACCCATAGACAAGAGAAATAGAAATCAGAAACAGTTCATAAAAATAAGGTTCAGCAGCATTCGTCGAACTCAGATCGACGAAATTTGTCTAGTTCGTTGAACCCAGATCGACGAACGCTGAACGCAAACTTTAGTTATAATAATTCCTGTAACTGTGATGGGCGAACTATGTATGGTTCGTCGAGCAGTGGTCGACGAACTTGGGGCACAGAAAATGACTACTGTCATTCTCTGAGCAGAGATCGACGATCTCATCCCTATTCGTCGAACTCTGGTCGACAAACTTACAATAATTCGTCGAACCCAGAAAGGCCAAACCTAAATCATTTCTCTTACATAAATTTTAAGAACCTAATAAGACATTTAATCCAGTAGCTAATTGGGTAATTCCACCTAGGAGATATCACCCCTTAGGTTATAAATCTCAACCTGCATTATCAGTTATTTCCAGCTTTTCATTTCAACAAAATAAAGGACCCAAGGTAACATGGGTCAAGAACAATTGAATTTTGTTTTTCTTTGTAGGTACAGGTGAAGAGCTGTCCAAGGGTAAGTCAGACCTGGTACTTGGACAGTGGTTGCTCCAAGCATATGATAGGCAGCAAGGGAAATCTATCCAATTACAAGCCCAAACTAGGACTAAAGGTGATTTTTGGAGATTCAAAAAGTGGCCAGTCAGAAGGATATGGAGTAGTCAAGATTGGGATAGTTACTTTCAAAAGAGTAACATATGTAAGAGGACTTAAACATAACCTAATATACATAAGTCAATTATGTGATGAAGGTTATCAGGTACATTTTAATTCTACCTCCTGTTCTAATATTGATAATGAAAACCAAACTGTTTTAATTGGAATTAGACAAGGCAACATATATCTAGTAGATTTGTTTCTGCCCAAACTGATGTTTGTTTACTTAATATCACTAGTAATCAAAATGAGTTATGTCATAAAAGGTTAGGACATGTAAACCTTAAGAATATATCTAGGTTATCTAAAGAGAACCTTGTTAGAGAATTACCTTCTGGCCCCTACAAGAAGGAAAGCCTATGCAGGGCTTGTCAATTAGGCAAGCAAACCAAAACTAGTTTTAAATCCAATAATAAAAGTGATTCACCTAAGATATTGTATTTGCTTCATGTGGATCTATTTGGACCCATTGCAGTACAAAGCCTAGGAGGGAAGTCTTATACTTTAGTGATTGTTGATGACTTCTCTAGATTCAGTTGGGTAGCCTTTCTGAGAGCTAAGTCAGATACATTCAAGGTTCTTACAGATTTTCTCAGGACCATACAGATTGAGTTCTCTACTCATGTTGTATTGATTAGAAGTGATCATGACACAGAGTTTGAGTCTCTTCTTATACATGAGTTCTGTGAGAAGGAAGGTATCATGCAGTGCTTCTCAGCTCCTAGAACTCCCCAACAAAATGGGGTTGCTGAAAGGAAAAATAGGATACTCATTAAATATGCAGGCACATTATTGGAAGATGCTTACATGCCTCTATCCTTTTGAGCAGAAGCTGTAAACACTGCTAACTATGTCCTGAATAGAAGCCTAATACATAAGCTGAAAAATAAGACCTCCTATGAATTACTTAAAAGGAAGAAACCTAAGATCACATACTTTAAAGTTTTGGCTGCATTTGTTACATTCACAGAAATAATAAAAGATACATTAGAAAGTTTGAGGCTAATGCTGAAGAAGGGATTTTTTCTAGGATATTCCCAAGTAAGTAGGCCTACAGGGTTTTTAATAAATCCACCCTTACATTGAAGAGTCTGTTCATGTATCTTTTGATGAAGCTAACATGTCTTATAAGGAGAAAGAGATTTCTACCAATAGCTTATTGCAGGTATCACAAACTGTGTGAGTTCTATGGATGGACTAAACCTTACCCAAGAGGTGTCAACTCATCCTACTCCACAGTTTGCTGAAGACAGGAAGAAGAACTTCAAGTGGAAGTGGCTGAACTTCCCTCAACAACTAGTACCATTCCTCAAGAGGAATTAATTACAGAAGCTGTTGCTCAACAAACTCCACCAACTGATCTTGTCATACTTAGAGATCACCCCAGATCTCAAGTGATTGGAGACATTTCAGCAGGTGTACAGACAAGGCATCAACTCAACCAAGACTTGATGCATGCCTGTTTTCTCTCTCAAATTGAACCTCTCACCATCCATGAAGTAGAGCAAGATCCCCACTGGATCATTGCAATGCAAGAGGAAGTAAATCAGTTTGAGAGATGTAGAGTTTGGGATTTGGTTCCAAGACCCCATAACTACCCAGTTATTGGAACCAAATGGGTCTACAGGAACAAGTTGGATGCCCAAGGGAACATAGTGACGAACAAGGCTAGGCTTGTTGCCTCAAGGCTACAGGCAGAGGAAGGAATTGATTATGACCAAACCTTTGCCCCCTGTTGCAAGGTTAGAGGCCATAAGAATATTCCTTGCCTATGCAGCTCACAGGAGATTCAAGGTCTTCCAAATGGATGTCAAGAGTACATTTCTGAATGGAGTACTTCAAGAAGAGGTTTATGTAGAACAACATTCATGTTTTATCTCTCTAACTCATCCCTCTTTTGTATTTAAATTACATAAAGCTCTCTATGGTTTAAAGCAAGCTCCAAGAGCTTGGTATGAGACCTTAGCAAGCTTTCTTTTAGAGCATAAATTTATAAGAGGAAACATAGATAAAACTCTTTTCACTAGACATCATAAGGACCAAATTTTGTTAGTACAAATATATGTGGATGACATCATCTTTGGGTCTACTGATCCCAAATTGTGCAAGAGGTTTGCTAACCTCATGCATTCTAAATTTGAGATGAGTAGCATGGGTGAGCTTTCCTACTTCCTTGGCCTCCAAGTGAAGCAGCTCCCTGATGGTATCTTCCTCTCTCAAGCTAAGTATGCTAAAGAGCTTATTAAGAAGTTTGGGATGGGTGATGCTTCAGGAATGAAAACACCTATGGCTACAAATACTGTTGTGGATTCTGATGCAGCAGGGAAACCTATAGATCAGAAGCATTATAGGGCCATTGTTGGATCCCTATTATACCTAACAACTATCAGACCTGATATAATGTTTGCCACATGTCTTTGTGATAGGTTCTAAGTGAACCCTAAAGAATCTCACTTTATTTTCCTAAAAAGAATTTTGAGATATATAAAGAGTTGTCCTAATCTAGGACTCTGGTATCCTGCAGAGTCAGAGTTTGAGTTAACTTGATACTCAGATGCTGACTATGCTGGATGTAGAGTGGACATGAAGAGTATCTCTGGAACTTGCCAGTTCCTGGGTATGAGACTTGTCTCCTGGTTTTGTAAAAAGCAAACATCTGTGTCTACATCAACTGCAGAAGCAGAATACATGCCTGCTGGCAGCTGCTGTTCAAAAATGTTATGGATACAATATCAACTCTTAGACTATGGTGTCAACTTAAATAATTCAACATTATTTTGTGATAATACTAGTGCTATTGCTATAACACAGAATCCAATTCACCATTATAGGACTAAGCATATTGAAGTAAGACATCATTTCATTAGAGATAATGTAGACAAAAAGAAAATTAACTTAATCCATATTCCTACTGATTTACAGAGAGCGGACAGTTTCACCAAGGCTTTGGATGAGAAAACTCATCTATTCTTTATAAATCAACTGGGAATGATCAATGGAGAAGAGTTAAATTAGTTTCTGTCTGCATTCGACAAATTTTCCAGAGTTCGTCGAACGGAGTTTGACCAATTAGGGAAAGTTTGAGAGATTCTCGTTGAACGGAGATCGACTAATTCTCTATGTGGAAATAATTTTCGTCGACCGGAGATCGACGAACGTTGCTTCAGAAGATATTTCATCCAATGGAGTTCGACGAACTGTTTTCGATTCTTCTGGATGAGATCGTCGAATTATTTGTCTATAATTTATTTCGTCGACCTCAGTTTGAAGAATTTTTCCTTTTTCGTGGAATAGATATTGTCGATTCATATTCTGAAAATCCTATATCTAGGTTTTCTTCGACCTCCGTCCCGCGCTTTAAGTTCTTTTGCTCTTGATCGTCGTTTTTATCTATGTTTCTTGTAGGTCATCAATGGAGATTCCAGCAGGAGCTTTGGCAACAATGAGATTCGATACTGGTTTTGATATAGATTTCGACTCCTTCCAACACTCTGACCCAATCTTCCTCTACCTCCTGGAACTATTAGAGGAACTTGGTCTCAAAGACTTCATGACCAGAAGAATTAAGTTGCACTGAACTGAGATTCAAGAATGGGTGTATACATCTACAGATTCTGAGGAAAATGTTTTGACTGGCAATATCAGGAGTACTGCTGTTTCATTATCTCCCGCAATTCTTTCTGAGATATTTGGATTGGTGAATGGAGAAGATGACATGGAAATGGAATCTGAAGAATTTAATGATATGCTGAAGCTAATGGGGTTCTCTGGAAGCAACCCTAATAAGTTGTTGAAGAAGCAACTGTCCGCAGCCTACCAGTTTCCGGCGGACATCGCGGGAAAGATACTGATGGGAAAGCACTCAGCACATGATTACATTACTCGACATCAATTTCTTATCATGTGTGTTGTGGTGAATAAGCATTCTGTTGATTGGAGTACAGGTTTCTTTGAGTTGATCAAGAAAAAGAACAGCAAGAAGGAAGTATGATTCGGAAGAGTCCTGGGGATCTTCCTCCAGGAGAAGGCTGGTGAATTAATGGTCTCCCCGACCATTTTCATCAATGCCAGCAAGCACCTCACCTGCACCTTGTTTGGCAGATGGGAGAGGACTATCTCCAAGCCCTTAAAGGCTTCTTCCTCTTCCATCCAAACTTCTGAGAGCACCAGGGCTGTAAAGGCCACTCCCCTCCCTGCTGAAGAGATCATTAATTCTGATAGCAGATACAGTTGCAGCCCCCTCTACAACAGAAACTTCAGATACAGATGCAGATAGTCTGCCAAATTTCGATTCTGAGATGATTGAATTGATTCAATTTATGGATACTGACCTTGATTTAGATGAGTCAGTTGAGCAAATAAAACCTGTTGGTGATTTCTATTTAAATCCCACAGTAAATTTGTCTGTTTTGTTGAGTAGTTTTGATACAACTTTCATGCAGTTTCTTCCAGCTGATTTTACTAAGCCAAGTTTGGCTATTGTACCCTATACCTCCCCAATAAGTCTAGCAGTTGCTAAGCAACTCTGTGACAGGTTTGCTCCTCCAGTTGTTGCTCCATCATCTTCAGTCATTCTAGAAGATACTTCAGTACCAGTTTCAGCACCAGATTTTGTCATGGATGACTCTCCCTTGTCAGATTTGGATGAACTAATTCTAGCTGATATTGAAGAGGAGAATAAGGCAGTAGCTGATAGCTCTGTCCCCATTGTTTCTGACTCTTATGCAGTCTCCTCCTTTCCTGTTGCTGTAGCTCCTATTTCTGAACCTTCTGCCCCTCCTCCAGAGAAAGCTATTATTTCTGATAAAGCCTTGAAAGCTTTGGATGCCTTATATGACAACCCTCAGGATTCTGATTCTGAAGAAGAAGATGATGATGATGATTCAGATGAAGATGCCACAAAGAAAAGGAAGGCTCCCCCTCCTCCAGCTCCTAAGCCTAGTCCCAATACTGACACCCCTTACTACATTTTTCATAATGTAACTCCATACAAGGGAATGCCTGCATGGATGTGGCTATCCAAGAATCAACGGAAGGATAGAAAGAGAAATAGGAGATATTCCCCTCCTCCTGTGCACAGATTTAAAAAGGATCCACCTCCTCCTCATCCTCCAGCAGCTGGTGCCAGTGGCTCTAGTTCTCAGAGATCTGCCCCAATGCAAACATACCAGAGGCAGTCAGGGAGATCATCTGGAAGCAGCCAGCATAGGCAGCCATCCTCAAGTAATCAACAACAGCATCAGCAGCAGCAACAACATACCTCTGAAGAACAAAAAGCTGACAGTCCAAAAAGACCATACTCTCCTCCAATTCCTTTTGAAGATCCTAAAACTGCTAATACTGCAAGAATGGCTAGGTACCAGGAGTTAATTGGACTTTCTTTGATCAATAAAGCCAAGCCTGAAGGTAAAGATATTTCTGGATATTCAACAATGTCAAAGTACAAAAAAGAAGAGCTGAAAAGGTTTGACAAAGGCAATAAATTGTTTCATGTTGAAGACTATGTAAGATATGGTACCTAAACACCTAGAGGGGGGGTGAATAGGTGACCTAATCCTTTTTCTAACTTTGTTGGCAGTCAAACAGTTATATCACAGACTTCTAACAAGTCAATTTCAGCAATCAACAATAATCAAACAAACACAGATCATCCACAGCACAAACACAGCACAGCACACAGTGATTTATAGTGGTTCCCCAAGATCTGGGTACATCCACTTTCCCCCTTCGCCTATCTAGCAGTGTACTAGATTCAGCCTAACTTCTCCACTGTCTCAGAACCCAAATTGGTTCCTACCTCAGGCCCAAAGCCTTACACTCAGCTTTATCCCAAAGCCTACACTCAGCCAATCAAGGCCTACACTCAGCCAACCAAGGCCTACACTCAGAGATCTATATCTCCTACACTCAGGCTAACAAGCCCTACCCTCAGCCTTTATAAATATAGGCTTACAATCACTCAGATCCAATGGATCCTACAAGTTAAAATAGTATTACAACAAATAACTCAACAACTCAGAAAATAAGAGAGGAGTTGAGAGTTTCTTGCTGAGTTCTTGGAAGAACTCAGATAGATCCAAACTGACTTAGCTTCCTTCAAAGCTTCTTGAGTAGAACTGAATAAGTCTGAATCCTCTGCAGTTGTTCCTTGACCTCTGCTTCTTAAGATCCAGATGCTTCTGAATTCTTCTTCTCAGCCTAGTTCCAAAGACTGAATTCTTGATTGGAGCTCTCTCTCTCCAACTTCTTAGATCTGCCGTTGGACAGCAAGATCTTCTTGATTTGTATCACTTGGATAACTTGATCAGCAACCACTTGAACAAATCTCTTAGATTAATCTGAACTCAATCAGAACTTAATCTTCTTCTGTTAACTCTTAACAATATTAACAACCTTTTTTCTGTAAACAGTCTGTGCCTATTTATAGGTCTTCTTCATGGTAACCGGCTGGTCCGGTTCATAACTGACTTCTGACATCTCTGACAAGTGCTGTAGACCGGCTGAAACGGCAGCTGTCACGTCATCCAGTAAATTCTTGAAATTCTCTAACTGTCAGATAGTGTCGAGACTTTCTGTTCTTAAGTGTCGACACTTATAGTCCAAGTGTCGACACATGTTGTGTAAGTGTCGACACAAGTCTACAAGATGTCGACACATTTCCTTGTATGTCTCGACACAGATTCTTCTGCATGTGTCGACACTGAAATTGAGTGTCGACACAAGTACTTGATCTTCTATCTTCAACTGTATTCTTCTAAGTGTCGACACATCTCCTTTGTGTCGACACAACTTCTTGTGTTGAATCTGTCAAGTGTCGACACTGCTTCTAGGTGTCGACCCATAGTCTTTTATGTTGATTCTTGCTGAGTGTCGACACAGCTCCTTGTGTCGACACATCTTCTTCTTGTTGAGACTTCAGCTGAGTGTCGACACATTCCCTTAGTGTCGACACTTGTACTTAGAATAATTTGTTGTTCTTTCTGTTCTTGGCTAAGTGTCGACACAGCTCCTTGTGTCGACACTTTCTTCAAGTGTTGAGTCTTTAGCTGTGTGTCGACACATTGTTCTGAGTGTCGACACATACTTCATATGTTGACTCTTCTGTTGAGTGTCGACACATTGTGCCGAGTGTCGACACTTACATCAAATGCTGACTCTTCTGCATAGTGTCGACACATTGTGTTGAGTGTCGACACTTGTACTTAGACTCTGCAGACTTTTGCTGAGTGTCGACACAGCTCCAAGTGTCGACACTTTCTGGTGTAGACACTGCTCCTCTAGGTGTCGACACTTCTGCTAAGTGTCGACTCTGCATCCCAGGTGTCGACACATCTTCTTCAAGTGTCGACACATCTTGTCTGGGTGTCGACACAAGCTTTCTCAAGTGTCGACACTTTCCCTCTGGGTGTCGACACATGGACTTAGAAAGTTTTAGCTTCAGTCCAGTGAATACCTAACCTGCACAAGTAACTCAAACATACATCAAATACATTATGATGTATATTATTGAGTTGGGTGAGGCTTCTTCAAATCAGGTACATTTGACCAATGTACCCAACAATCTCCCCCTATTTGGAGAAGTCATAACCCTTAGTCAATGATATACACCATTCATAATTTAAAAATTACAAAATGATATAAAGCAGATTATAATCAGCAGGGTTAACATGAATATGTAAAACTTCACACATATACACATTTGCAGAACAAATAAGAAACAGACACATTTCAGAACAATCATACTATATTTATCATATATTGTTCCAATATTGTTCCTTATACATTTTCAATGGTGTACAACAATGTTTTTCACTTAAAAGATTACAATAAGCATCAAGTTTAATTCCTAATCTATTTCTGATCAGGTTCTTTAATAACAATTCCTTTGCCAGATTTGACTTTAGCCTTGACAGCAGCAGCAGTAGGCTCAGCATCAGTAGGCTTCTTGCCTTTTGAGTCCTTCTTCTTTTGTTCTTCAGCCTTGATTTTCTGCCTCTCAAAATAATGATAGGGCTTAGGAAAGTACTTGCTAGGCTCCACTGCAGTAGGAGGTAGCTTTCCTAACTTAGCCTTTCTTCTGTACTGGACAATGGCTTCCTGCATGATCTCATGCTTCCTCCATTCTGCTTCAGAGAACCACTTGTTTCTATCAGTAGTGTTGTCTTTAGTAGCTTTCCAGGCAGTTAGAATAATATTTCTAGAGGTAGGGCTCCATTGTTCAAAATCTGGCTTTAGTTCAGCTTGTTCCCTAAACCTCTTCTTTGACAACCTTGCCTCTTCTTCTTTGTCCAAAGCCTCTTGCATAGCTGCAGTAATAGGTTGAACAACCTTTTCCAGAACAACATTAGACTTGCCCTTAGTTGGGCTGTACATTGTCTGCACTTCTGCATGAATCAGTTCAAAATCTGGAGGTGGATAAATGACTTGAGCTACTTCTTGTGGCTCACCTCCAAAATATGCAGGGTTCAGTCCAGATTCAGCAACTTCATTGTCATCACACAGGGGAGGATATCCAAGTGTAGCCCTGATTGAATTTGATATCCCTTTTGCATGCTCAGAACTTGCCTTGACTAACACTCTCTCCCCCTTTATGACTTCTTGAGCAACATGATCTCTTACATCATCCTTCTGGAATCGGATTTGACCATCCAAGTACCTGATTCCATCTTTAAAGTAAGGTCTAAGCTTTGTAAGTTGTTCAGAGATTGCTTTCTGGGAATCTTGTATAGCAGTTTTGACAGCAGTAATCTCAGCTTGAAAGATTTTATCAAAATCAGCCTTTGCAGCATCAGCAGATGTAGATGGTTCAGCAGACTTATTCTTTAATTCAGTGACTATAGCATTGTGGGAGGTAGTTAAATTATCATTCATTCTTAACTGATTTTCCAGCACATACCCTTGCTTTAATGCTATATCATCTACTTGAGTCTTGATCTTCTCCTGGTGAGTTGCAAATAGACTACTGCATTCCCACCCTTGTGGAAGCAGTCAGTCTTTCTTTCTTGTTGAGATTCATCTCAAACCTTATAGATTTTATATCTTGAGCAAGATCAAACTGTAATGATCTGTGCCCTGCATCAACATAAGCCTCTATGGCTTTCCTTTGTTCATCCATTTTGATCTATAGTGCAATCAGTAAAGCACTATAGTCAGCAGTTGGAGCTTGCTGAACTATAGGCTGTGGGGCAATGGATTGTAGGGCTTTCTTGTAGCTCTGACTTCTTCTCTTGAATACAAAGAGTTTCTTCTTTTTAGCCCTAGCACTCTCCTCATCTTCAGAGGCAGAGGTGCTTGCAATATCAACTCTATTCTTAGGGCTCTCTGGTTTTTCAGTTTGCACAGCAGGTGATTGCTCAGTTGCCAGCCTAATAGGCTCTTCTAGAATTTCCATGTGCTCCCCCTCAGCAGCAGCAGTCTTATCTTCAGCAGCAGCAACCTTGTCCATATCAAAGTTCTCTTGATCTAGATTTAAGAATAAATCCTCCATTGTATATTCAGGTTGAGATGGAGCTGGAGACAGTCGTTGCTCTTCAATCACTGATTCAGGTACCACTCCTTGTTCAGCAGATTTGTCTTCTAAAACAACATCTGGAACTTGACTGTCTAGCTGAGTTTGCTGATGGACATCAGACAAATTAGCATCTTCTATAATATAGTCTAAAGTTTTTAAGTCAGTGAGTACCTCTTGAATAATGATGGTGGCTTGCTCACTGTCCAGAGTAGATGATTCTTCTACAACTGGAAGCTCCCCCTGGCTGTGATCCCTATGGATGGGGCTAGCTGGAGGCAGCTCCCCCTGGATCTCAGTTACATCTTGAGGAGCAGGAGTCTTGACTACTGTCTCTTCCTCCTGATCATCAGGTGTGAACACCACCTGTTCTTCACTCTCAGAGCTGCTGGAGGACTCTTGTGCCACTTGCACAGTCTTTCTCTTCTTCTTAAGAGGAATTTCTTTTGCAGATACTGGCTTTTCTGGGGTTGCCACTTCCTTGGACAACACTCTTTCCCACCTTGAAAAGATCCTCATATCCATCTTTCTCATGTGGTTGATTTTGCTACCTGCATCAGTGCTCATTACCTCTGGTATTGTACCAGCCAGGTAGAGACTAAGTATTCTGCCCAGATTGGGCTTCTTCAGACTTTCCTTTATCTTCTCATAGATAACCATTGACCAATCTGTTTTTAGGTTGAAGATAATTCTGGTCAAAACATTGAGCATGGAGGCTGACACCCTGTCATGCCCTCCAGTCTTACTGAGAATGACCTTGCCCACTATCTCTGACAGAAATTTTCCTTGACTGTTCATGCCTTTTCTGTTAAGGACAGAACCTAGCTTCATCTTAGAATCAAGACCACACCAGACCAAAGCTTCCCTGGTCTTGGATGTAGAAACTTCTTCTTCTTCTTGAGTCTTAGGTAGCTGAAGTACCTTTCTCAGACTTTTGGGTGATACCTTGACCTTGGTTCCATGCACTCTGGATTTGATTCTATATCCAGAGTCATCCACAGTTGCTCCAGTAAGGAATTCAAGCACTTCCTTCTTCCATATCTTGGTTGATTCTGAAACCAAGTATTCTAGTCCTGAATCGCTGACTAGGGTAACCACTGACTTGATATCTTGATCGCCATCGTCGAATGCGCCGCGCACAAGTTCGTAGCCTTCGTTAACGTTCTCCTCGAGCTTGGGAGCCATTAGGGTTTGGAGAATTAGTCTTGAGAAAAGAGAAATGTCGACACAATAGTTGTGGTCTCGAAACTTTGAAAGCGTGTCGACAATCAGAGACAGAACCCTATTTATGTAACATCCCATTTCCAACTAGACCCCCAAGAGTGGTTTTGGCCATGACTAGGTCATGACAAAACCCTAGGAAGCCAGAAATTGGCCAAGAGATAGGAGGCCAAGGTAGGGATCACCATGGTCTGCAAATAGTAGAATTTTGAACAATGGTTTATGATGACCATGGGCTACACCTTGACCCCAAGACCCTACCACAACACTCCCAAACATTTTGGGAGACTCATTAGAGCCATAAGGACCCATTGGGGTCAATCAAAGAGACTCAGTTGACCCACGTCAACCCTAACCCTAAATGGGTCAAACTAGCCTACTTAGGGTCAATTGATCTTCCCATAGCCAAGTGGACCCCATCTATGCCCTCCTAACCCTAAAGTGAGGTCAATGGGTCACTAAGGACACATTGGGGTCAGCCCTAGAGGCCAGGTTGACCCAAGTCAACTCAAGCCCTAATCTGGTCAAAGTACCCTTACTAAGGGTATGTGACCTCCAAAGTGCAGGGTAACCCTACATAACCCTACCTAGACCCTAAGGGAAGTCAATGGGTCACCCAGGATCCATAGGGGTGAACCCTAATGGTCATGTTGACCCAAGTCAACTCTAGCCCTAAAATGGTCAAAGTGACCTTACCAAGGGTCAAGTGACCTTCAAGGTGCCAAGTCAACCCTACCCAACCCTACATAGACCTTAGGGGAGGCCAATGGGTCACCAAGGACCCATTGGGGTCGACCGAAATGGTCAAATTGACCAAAGTCAAGTCAACCCTAAAATAGGTCAAACTAGCCTAAATGACCTAACCAAGCCCAAGCCACTTGGGCTAAGCCCAACTTGAGTGGCCCATTAACTTTAGGAGGCTGATATTTATGAGGGATGCCACCTAAATTTCGTAGGGGTGACTAGGAGAGAGAAAATGAGAGTTTTCTCCTTAATGGAGGAGAGAGAGAAGAGAAAAAAGAGAGAGAGAAGTTATGGAGGGAGGCCATGGGCCACTCCATTCATCTCTCCATTGTCCCCATTCCTCTCCCTTGCCTCTTGGGATGATGATGCTATCAATTCCAGCCAGCCAACACTAATGGGGGGAGCCCAATCACCATGGCCAACCAACCCTTCACCTCCCTCCCATGAAAAAAATATAAATCCCCCTATGCAGCCCCCCATTTCAATTTCTGATCTTCCCATCACCTTCAGAACGTCCTTGGCAGTCAAAATAACATATTGGATCAAAGGTTTTGGTGGAAGATCGAGGATTCGGGCAAGCTCGCCGGAGAGGAAAAACGCCATGGCCGACCACCGCCGCCGCCGTCATCGAACCACAAATAAGGTCCTCCTCTACTCCTCCCTTCGTGGGCTAGATCCTTAGATCGTTTAGGAGAGAAATCGGGCTCAATTGAGCCCGATTGGGAGAGCAAATTTCAGCTTTTTCCATGGATTTTCTACCTATCGGGTTCGCCGGAAACCGCCCCTCCGGCGGCCGTGCCGCCGCCCGGCGGTAGCCCTCACCTCAACGGAGGTTGTGGGGGTGGTGTGCTGGCCAGGGAAGTGGCTGGGTGGCCGGTAATAGGCAGGAGAAAGCTACAGGTTTTATGTTTTTTTTTTGAGGTTTGCTGGTTCGGGTTTTAGAGAAGATGAACAGTACCCATATAATTAATTATTATATTTATATGTATAATATTATTATTTATTACCCCTTTAACTTGCGCATTTTGATGTCATTAAACGAGGCATTTAGAGGCTGTTTTAGGAAAAATGGCCAGTCACAAAAGTCGTAGCCCTTCGAGTCTAGATTATTTTAAAATTTATTTCAACTCGTTTGGGTAAGTGGTTAGACCACAGCACCCATTTTGGTGGGACCTATACCTAGGGCTAACCTGAGATTCAAATGGATGCCCACCCTTCATACCATGTCCAAATGACCTGAGATTTTGGCAGGGAGTCTATCCTAGCTATAACTATGGCCTGTCCAAAAATGGGAATTTTTGGAGAAAATATTTCTATAGTTTTTGTAAATATTTAATAATTATTAGGTAAATTAAATAAGTGCCCTAAACACCTCCAAACCCTCCCAAATTTTGGTGAGTGGTCCCTGGGTTCCAATTAGGTACCTGTATAAAATTTCATTTAGTTTGGATGGGTTTTGAATAGGTTTTGACCCAACCCTATTTATACCCTATAAAGGGCATTTTGGTCAAAAGTTGCACTTTTGGTTTTGAGTGACCAAATCACCTCAACAGAGGCTGAAATTTTGGCCACTGGTATAACTTGACTTTTTACACTCACTTATGGAGTTTGGAGTGGATTGGACTAGGGTAGCCCTAGAATTTTAGGGTAGGCCCTTTAGCGTAAATTTCTAGGGTTTGAAGAAATTGGGGTCAAAAGACCTTGGATGGACTTGAAACTTGGCAATGATGTCCATAGGGTTACTATGGTCCTGTGGTTAAAATTTTAGGGCATTTGGAAGACTTAAAACCCTTTAAATCCATAACCCTAGTTTAGGGCACTAGCTTTGAAACCATAAGAACTAATACCAAAACTATCTGAAAAGGCCTGAGATTTTGAGTGGGTAGTTTCTTAGGGCATACATGTCTCTGGAAATTTTATAATAAATTTCGGATGAATATTTTTGGTACTTTATTCACAAAGTTATATTTTATAATTTCCACTTAAGAATTTTTGCAGAGAACTATACTTGTTTAAACTTGATAAAACTTAGCAAAGGGGCTTATAATCATGATACCCATCTCTGTAAATATTTATGAAATTTTTGAAGAAAGATATTTAGTAGTTGCTTCTTTAACTATTTAATTCCATGGAACCTTGGGAAATTTAATAATGACTTTTAGATTGTCTGAAAAATTCTAATTTCTTCATCATGATGTTTTTAGTTCCCTATGAAGCCCTAGTAATTTTTACATAATTATTGGAGACATATATGTGGCACTTCCTTCATTATATTCGATTTTAGGAATTAGTTTAATAAATCCTTTAGAGGTCAAGAATTATCTGGAAAATTATGAAAATTGGCAACCAATGATATTTCTCTGTTATTTAGTGAATACAAATTTTAGGAGGCCATTACCTGAGAAAATCTTATGGTTCATGTTCAAATTGACTATGGCCTAGTTTTTGAGGAAAATTCAATAAATAGTAGATTAATTGGGAAAAATATGATTTTCTGAATTTAGTCTATATTTATCATAATAGACCTCTGATAATTATCATGAGGGTACTGGATGAGTATTTCATGTACTTCCCTTTTTACGGGTCACGTAGCTTAAGTGGTCTGCATATAGCAAAACTGCAGGATTTCATTTGGATTGAATTAGGGCACGTATGATGGGTCTTGATGGTTTGCTGTAAGGACAAGTGGAAAGGGCTGCATCTTTGGAAGATGAGTGAGTAGGGTGTGGATGTGTCTAGGGTTTAAAGGCGTTCGGGTCCGACGAAAGATCGTCCTACCCAAGGAGAGTTGGAGTCAAATCACCCTAGGATTAGCGTATCGAAACATGAGAAAATAATGGGTAAGGGGATCAACCAATAATAAAATAAGTACCTTGCGAAAGGGAACGCTGGGCGTAATCCCAACACAGTTCCTAGTGCCCCTTGAGAGCCCTTCACAGGGAATACCAGGGGCAGTCCTGGGTTAACGTAAACTATTTAACAAGCTGAAAAGAGTAACTTAGTAATTAGGGTTGAACATTTCACAGACACTGATGGCACGGGATGTTAGCTGGGAGCTTCGGCTCGAATGTTTGTGACGGACGAGTTGGTCCGGGGAGCTTCGGCTCGGGTTTTGATCACGCTAAATTTGCATGTGCATAAAAGGAAAGTAAATTAAGGTGGTGGGTCTTCGGTATTGGAGGGTCGATGCACCGACGCCAATACGTTGACTCGGCAAGTGTGGTTAACACTTCGCCAACAGAAGTCCGGTGCGCCAGCCGGCAAGAGTACGCAGGAGTCCGCTTCGTGCACCAAGCGTTGAGGCGTACGATAGGTCTGACCGGTAGTGCTTTACTGGTTTAGAGGTGGGCGAGGCCCAACCCACCGCTTCCGTCTGCCACTACGGAGGTATCCTGGGAGGTTACGGCTCCAAAAAGGGGGAACTAAAGGTCTGTGTGCACAGAGTCGGGTGTGTGCGTTGCACTTGCATGTCCATCATACCCACTTGCATGTCATAGCATAATCGATTCATTTAACCCCTGACACCTAATGTATAAGTGGAATGGGACGCTTATACATTAGGACCTGCAAAACGACCCCTTAGTCTATAAGCTTGTGTGGGCAAGTTTATAAATTAAGGTTAATTTTGATATACTTAGTTACTGCTGTTTGACCACCGACACCCCAGCGTATAAATCGGTATGGGATTTTTTATACGATGGGAGCCTTGCAAAAGACCCCTTGGCTTATGTGTTTTTCACATAAGCGAAGGTTACATTTCACATTACATTTTATTGTCTTTATATGCTATAGAACTTGCTAGAATTGGGACCGCTGTCATCTGCTTTTGATATTCTCCACCTTCAAGTCCTCCCCTTTCTTCCTCTCCGCTCGGTTCCTAGGAGCCGTGGGGGAAGGGGTGGGGGATGATAGGACTTAGTCTTTTAGACTAACGGTTTTCGAACCGCATCATTTAGGGGATCGTGGAGACCAGCATGGAGGAGCAGCCCCAGAGACCGGTGCGCTTGGAGGTGGGGCAGTCTAGCTCCGGAGTTCATACAGCCGGGACTGTGAGTCTCGACCCTGAGTAGTTTTTCAGCTTTTGCATCCGCATGAGTGATTCTGTAGTGAGGATATGTTGTACCGGGCATAAGCCCGTATTTTGCTACTCTGATGTTATTTTCTGTGGACACTCCCTTCGTGGAGTTATATTATTTATGTCATGTGATTCTCTGTGGACAGATAGTTTACATTTACTTCATTATTTTGCTACTTTTATGTGATCGAAATGGCCGGCAGAATCGGCGCTTTGTGGTGATGACTCTTCAGGGCGTGAAGGAGTCACCGCAAAACGGCGGTTCTGGGCCTAAGACCCCGGTGTCGAAAAAAAAAAAAAGGGGTCTTACAATTTATACCTTTCTGATTTTGAAGGTGAATAGGCGGGACAGCTAGCTTAACATGTGTCGACACTGGCAATAAGTGTCGACACTGACTTATAATGTCTCGACACACATGTGTCGACACAAGTTTAGTCAACAGATAATATGTGTCGACACTTGGTTATGTGTCGACACAACATAACTCGACACATCGTCGAGACTTTACTTAGAAAATTCTGAGTAAAACATAAGTGTCGACACCATATTGGATGTGTCGACACCTACTTGACATGTGTCGACACTAACATTCTGAAGTGTCGACACTACATTCCTAGATGTGTCGACACGTTTTTCCTGAAGTGTCGACACCACTATTCTGTGTCGACATAGACTTGTCTATGTGTCGACACCTTTTTACTTAGTCAATTTTCTAGTCTGTAAACTTAGTCTAAGTTTATCATACCTAGTTCAATTTTGAATCTATTGAACTTAGCTTCTTCTAGTGGCTTAGTAAACATATCAGCTACTTGTTCATCTATTTTAACATATTCAAGTGAAAAATCTTCTCTTTCTACATGTTCTCTAAGAAAGTGATATTTAATCTCAATATGTTTTGTCCTACTATGAGATACAGGGTTATTAGCTATTGAAATAGCACTTGTAGAATCACAGTAAAGTGGAGTTCTACTTACCTGAAATCCATAGTCCTCTAGCTGATGTTGAATCCACAGAAGTTGAGCACAGCAACTTCCTGCAGCCACATACTCTGACTCAGCTGTGGAGATAGCCACACTAGTCTGCTTTTTGCTGCTCCATGAAATTAGTCTTCCACCTAGGAATTGACAGGTTCCAGTAGTGCTCTTTATATCCTCTTTGCATCCTGCAAAGTCTGCATCTGAATATCCTGTTAGATCAAAGTCTCCATTCCTAGGGTACCAGAGGCCTAGATAGGGAGTGCCCTTTAGATATCTCAAAATTCTCTTGACTGCAGTCAAGTGAGACTCTTTGGGGCAGGCTTGATACCTGGCACAAACACATGTAGCATACATGATGTCTGGTCTACTAGCAGTTAAGTACAATAGGGAGCCAACTATCCCTCTATACAAGGTTTCATCCACAGGTTTCCCTGCATCATCCTTGCTAAGAGACATACTTGACCCCATAGGAGTCTTCATGGTGCTGGATGAATCCATACCATACTTCCTTATGAGTTCTAGGGTGAACTTGGACTGACAAATGGACAAACCACTTTCAGTCTGTTTAACTTGGAGACCCAAGAAAAACTTCAGCTCTCCCATACTACTCATTTCAAACTGACCTTGCATAAGTTTTACAAACTTTTTGCAAAGGCTACTTTCAGTAGACCCAAATATAATGTCATCTACATATATTTGGACAAGTATGACTTTGCCTCTAGATTCCCTAAGGAATAGAGTCTTATCTATTTTCCCCCTTGTGAACTTGTTCTCAATGAGGAAACTAGATAGGGTTTCATACCATGCTCTAGGAGCTTGTTTTAACCCATACAATGCTTTCCTAAGTCTATAGACATAATGAGGTTGAGTTGGATCAACAAAACCTGATGGCTGCTCCACATAGACTTCTTCTTTCAAATTACCATTTAGGAATGCTGACTTGACATCCATTTGGTATACCTTGAATCCTTGATAGGTTGCATAGGCCAAGAACATTCTTATGGCTTCCAGTCTGGCTACTGGAGCAAAGGTTTGATCAAAATCAATACCTTCTTCTTGCCTATATCCTTTAGCAACCAGTCTTGCTTTATTCTTAATGATGACCCCTTGTTCATCTAACTTATTTCTGTAGATCCACTTAGTTCCTATAACATTGTGGTCTTTAGGTTTAGGAACCAGTTCCCAAACCTTGCACCTTTTGAACTGATTAAGTTCTTCTTCCATAACTTCAGTCCACTGTGGATCTTGTATAGCTTCTTCAAATTTCTTAGGTTCTATTTGAGACAGAAAACTAGAATATACTGCAGCATTCTGATTTCTGCTCCTTGTCTGAACTCCTTGTCTTGGATCTCCAATAATCAGCTCTACTAGATGATCTCTTAGATGCCTGTTGGCTGGTGGCATCCTAACTTCAGGTTGAACTTCTTCAGCATCTGCATCATGCTGTACTTCTTGTATTTCTTCAGCTATTGGCACATGTAGTTCTCCCCCTGGACAACTGCTATTGCCTTCTACTTGCTGTCTTGCAGCACGCATCTCTTCTATAGTAAGCTTGTCCAATTTCTTTGTCAAACCTGTGGGGCTGCATACATTGCTAGACAACTCATTGTTAATAAGTTTTGTCTCATCAAAAACTACATGCACAGTCTCCTCTACAACTTGTGTAGTCAAGTTGTATACTCTATAAGCCTTACTATTGTTGCTGTACCCAACAAAAATTCCCTCTTGGGATTTGGCAGCAAACTTAGTTATGTAAGACTTCCCATTGTTAAGTAAGAAGCATTTGCAACCAAAGATCCTGAAATAGGATAGATTTGGTTTCCTGCCTTTCACAACTTCATAGGGGGTCTTGTTTAGCCTTTTAGTGATGGTAGCCCTATTTATAACATGGCATGCAGTGTTAACTGCTTCAGCCCAGAAATACTCTGGCAGTGAAGTATCACTAAGTAGGGTTCTACCAGCCTCTATCAAGGTTCTATTCTTCCTCTCAGCAATGCCATTTTGCTGAGGTGTTCTAGGTGAAGAGAATTCTTGAAATATCCCAAAGTCTTCACATAGTTTTGTCATGCTTTCAGATTGAAACTCAGTACCATGGTCACTTCTAATTTTGACCACAGTACTATTTAGTTCATTCTGAATTTGCTTGACAAAGCTGTAGAAGACACTAGGTGTTTCAGATTTCTGCCTTAAGAAGAACACCCAGGAAAACCTTGAGTAGTCATCAACAACTACAAAGGTATAGACCTTCCTACCTAAGCTGTGAACTGGCATTGGACCAAAGAGATCCATATGCAAGAGGTATAAACATCTCACAGCATCTTTGTTATCTATGCTTCTAAAGGTGGATTTAGTCCGCTTGCCCTTTTGACAAGCTGAGCAAATACCATCTTTAACACACTTAACTTGAGGACCATTCCTCACTAACTCTTTGCTAAAGAGTTTGCTAATAGTCTTGTAGTTAAGATGAGCTAGCCTCTTGTGCCACTTGTCACAATGAGAGACTGTCTCATCAGCTACAAGACAAACAGGAGAACCATTGTTCTCAATCATAATGTCTAGACCGTAGACATTCCTCTTTCTATATCCTGTCAAAATGATCTCTTGATCACTTGACCTCTTGATATGACAACCATTTTTAACAAATGAGATGTCATACCCTACATCACTTAACTGACTTATACTTATATAGGTTGTGTTTCAACCCTTTAACATAAGCCACTTGAGTAATGGTAACAAGGTTTGAAGAAATGTTACCAAACCCTTTGATGATTCCTTTTTCAGAACCACCAAAGGTCACTTTAGGACCATTTTTGATTGGAATATAGTCCTTCAGTAGTCCCCTTGTTCCAGTCATATGTCTGGAACATCCACTATCCAAGTACCATGTTGGGGTATGGCCACTTGGATTCACCTGCAAAACAAATTAATGAACCTTAGAACCCAAAGTAAACTTGGTTCCTTGGTGATTGTTAGTTTGCAACATGACACAGCTACCTACTGGCTGGCTTTCCACCAGGTAGCTTGCTACTCCCTTTGGCACTTGCATTGTGCCAACAATCCAAGGCAAAGTGGCCAACCTTGCCACAACACCAACATTCAAACTTATTGTACCTTTGCTTAGGTACAGACTTTGCTGTCTTAACTGCAGCTGACTTATTGAATGTTGGGGCCTTGCCCTTGGGCTTGGACTGATCCTGAACAGTCCTGGCAGGTTTAACAAAACCCAGTCCAGCCTTACTTTGTGATGAGTAAAATCATCAATCAAAGGTAGAACTGATTTAGGCTTTGAAAACTTTGCAACCAGTTCTCTCTCTTTCTGAAGATTTGTCTCCAGTTTCTTAATTTGATCATTCTTAAATGTGATAGTACCCATCTGAATCACTGTAATGTGTTTCAGCCTAGCTACCTCATTCAGTTTTTGATCAAATTGCTTCTCAAATTCTGTTGCAGCAGCCTTGAGATCAGCAATCTCCTTTGCCTGACTTTTGGCAAGGGACTTGCTTTTCTTATAAGCCTGTAACAGCACCTTATATTCATCTATGAGCTGATGAATATCATCCTCAGACTCAGAACCACTTCCATCATTTGATGAAGATAATTCTGATTTTGAACTAGAACAAGAAACTGAACTTAGAGTTGGACTTTGTACCTGACTAGGTCCTGGCTGCTCCAGGATCTTGGCACTCTCTGTCAAAGCCATTAGTCCTTGGCAATGACTGTCTTCTTGTTCATAAATTGACTCCAAGATCTGTATGAAGTCTTCCTCTTCTTCTTCTGCAAATAGTCCTATGTAGGCTTCAGCCTCAGACTCAGTTTCTGAAGAAGAGATGTCTGATAAAGTCTTCTCCTTCTTAGCCACAAAAGACTTTTCTTTCTTCCCTTTGAAGTGAGTCTTTTTCTTTTCACCTGATTCCTTTCTCTTCTCAGGACAATCTGCAATAACATGTCCCTGTCTATTGCAGTAATAACAAACAATCTTTGAACTAGTTGCCCTGCTTGATTTTGTCCTTTTCTTGTCATACTTTGAAGACCTCTTTTTCTGATAAGAGTCTTCCTTTCCTTGAGATGTAGAAGGCCTTGACCTCCACTGTTTCTTTTTCAAAAACTTCTGAAAGTGCCTGGTGAAAGCAGCAAAGTCTTCATCACTTTCACTGCTCTTAGACTTTGTGCTATAGACTCATCAGACTCTGATTCAACTACTTCTGGAGGTGGAGTTGAAGACTTATTCCTGCTCTTTCTGGGAACTTCTGTCTTAAAAGCAACAGTCCTTTCTTTGTGCTCAGTCCTTGTTGACTTCTCCTCCTCTTTTCTTACTGTTAGCTGCATCTCATATGACAATAACTTGCCAAACAATGTAGGAGGAGGAATTTCTCCCAACTTTGCCATTTCTCTTATGGCACAGATCTTGGTGTCCCAATCTTTGGTTAGGGACCTCAGGAATTTGTCATTTAGTTCATAGTTGCTGAACTCTCTTCCATAAGACATGAGTTCATTAACTATTCTATAGAACTTCTTGTAGCATTCAGTGATGCTATCTCCCTTTCCTTGCCTAAAGCTCTCATACTCTTGATTAAGCAAAGACTTCCTATCTTGTCTAACTTCTTCAGAACCTTCCATATAGACAATGAGAGTATCCCACATTTCTTTTGCTGTTTTACAGTGAATTAAGTTCTGAAAGGTGGCATCATCAATGGCACTAACTATTATGTTCTGTGCCCTCTTGTCCATGGTTGCTAGGACAATCTCATCCTTGGTCATCTCAGAGAAATCCTTTGGAGTCCTCTGATTTGCATCTAATACTGAAATCTTCATTGGCACATAAGGCCCTTCCTTTACTGTGATGTATATTCTAGGGTCAGAGGCTTCCATAAATAGCCTTACCCTCTCTTTTCAGATCCCAAAGATCTCCTTCCTACATATGGGTAATTTCATGGAACCCAACTCCTTGTGATTCTCATAAGAACCCATGTTTCTTGATGTTCTTGAAGTTCTTGAATCTGTGAATTGCCTAACACTGAATCTGCCAGACAGGATCTCCTCAGACTGTTAGTCCTTGTTTTGAGGAACCTCACTCTGATACCACTTGTAAGATATGGTACCTAAACACCTAGAGGGGGGGTGAATAGGTGACCTAATCCTTTTTCTAACTTTGTTGGCAGTCAAACAGTTATATCACATACTTCTAACAAGTCAATTTCAGCAATCAACAATAATCAAACAAACACAGATCATCCACAGCACAAACACAGCACAGCACACAGTGATTTATAGTGGTTCCCCAAGATCTGGGTACATCCACTTTCCCCCTTCGCCTATCTAGCAGTGTACTAGATTCAGCCTAACTTCTCCACTATCTCAGAACCCAAATTGGTTCCTACCTCAGGCCCAAAGCCTTACACTCAGCTTTATCCCAAAGCCAACACTCAGCCAATCAAGGCCTACACTCAGCCAACCAAGGCCTACACTCAGAGATCTATATCTCCTATACTCAGGCTAACAAGCCCTACCCTCAGCCTTTATAAATATAGGCTTACAATCACTCAGATCCAATGGATCCTACAAGTTAAAATAGTATTACAACAAATAACTCAACAACTCAGAAAATAAGAGAGGAGTTGAGAGTTTCTTGCTGAGTTCTTGGAAGAACTCAGATAGATCCAAACTGACTTAGCTTCCTTCAAAGCTTCTTGAGTAGAACTGAATAAGTCTGAATCCTCTACAGTTGTTCCTTGACCTCTGCTTCTTAAGATCCAGATGCTTCTGAATTCTTCTTCTCAGCCTAGTTCCAAAGACTGAATTCTTGATTGGAGCTCTCTCGCTCCAACTTCTTAGATCTGCCGTTGGACAGCAAGATCTTCTTGATTTGTATCACTTGGATAACTTGATCAGCAACCACTTGAACAAATATCTTAGATTAATCTGAACTCAATCAGAACTTAATCTTCTTCTGTTAACTCTTAACAATATTAACAACCTTTTTTTTTTCCGTAAACAGTCTGTGCCTATTTATAGGTCTTCTTCATGGTAACCGGCTGGTCCGGTTCATAACTGACTTCTGACATCTCTGACAAGTGTTGTAGACCGGCTGAAACGGTAGCTGTCACGTCATCCAGTCAATTCTTGAAATTCTCTAACTGTCAGATAGTGTCGAGACTTTCTGTTCTTAAGTGTCGACATTTATAGTCCAAGTGTCGACACATGTTGTGTAAGTGTCGACACAAGTCTACAAGATGTCGACACATTTCCTTGTATGTCTCGACACAGATTCTTCTGCATGTGTCAACACTAAAATTGAGTGTCGACACAAGTACTTGATCTTCTATCTTCAACTGTATTCTTCTAAGTGTTGACACATCTCCTTTGTGTCGACACAACTTCTTGTGTTGAATCTGTCAAGTGTCGACACTGCTTCTAGGTGTCGACCCATAGTCTTTTATGTTGATTCTTGCTGAGTGTCGACACAGCTCCTTGTGTCGACACATCTTCTTCTTGTTGAGACTTCAGCTGAGTGTCGACACATTCCCTTAGTGTCGACACTTGTACTTAGAATAATTTGCTGTTCTTTCTGTTCTTGGCTAAGTGTCGACACAGCTCCTTGTGTCGACACTTTCTTCAAGTGTTGAGTCTTTAGCTGTGTGTCGACACATTGTTCTGAGTGTCGACACATACTTCATATGTTGACTCTTCTGTTGAGTGTCGACACATTGTGCCGAGTGTCGACACTTACATCAAATGCTGACTCTTCTGCATAGTGTCGACACATTGTGTTGAGTGTCGACACTTGTACTTAGACTCTGCAGACTTTTGCTGAGTGTCGACACAGCTACAAGTGTCAACACTTTCTGGTGTAGACACTGCTCCTCTAGGTGTCGACACTTCTGCTAAGTGTCGACTCTGCATCCCAGGTGTCGACACATCTTCTTCAAGTGTCGACACATCTTGTCTGGGTGTCGACACAAGCTTTCTCAAGTGTCGACACTTTCCCTCTGGGTGTCGACACATGGACTTAGAAAGTTTTAGCTTCAGTCCAGTGAATACCTAACCTGCACAAGTAACTCAAACATACATCAAATACATTATGATGTATATTATTGAGTTGGGTGAGGCTTCTTCAAATTAAGTACATTTGACCAATGTACCCAACAGACTATATGAAACTTCATCCAGAAGTAGTTGTCCCCAGAGCTACATCATTGAACATTATAGGGGCAGCTGATATGACTATGACAAAGGTTCAGGCTTCAGATCCCAAGAGAGAAATCATCTTTAAGAAGCCAGGAGAACAGACAGCAGAAGACAGGTCCAAGCAGAAGAAGCCAAAGAAGTAATCTTCTTGTTGTTTCTATTTCTGTCTATTTTTTATTTTCAAACTATGATATGTGTTAAAACAAAGCTATTTATATATATATCTGCTGCATGTGTTGGTAATTCTCTGCCAGATATATTTCTTTTCTTACTTGGTTTTTCTATTTGCTTCTGTTTTGAGTCTCTGTTAGTGACCTCACCCAAATAGGGGAGATTGTTGGATCCCTAATTGATTTGGGCTAGGTTCACTGACTTAGGTTGTGACCCATCATGTATTGCCAGGGTCAAGTTTGTGTCCTAGAGTTTAGGCCAAGTCCTTAGGTTCAACTTCAGATGGACCAGCTATCAACAAGACCTTCAGAGACTCCAGACTTAGAGGTTTTCAAGACAAAGTAATGTGAGTTCGACATTCATCGAACTCAGCTCGACGAACGGTGTTCTGCGCTCGACGATCGTGAGATAATTCCTTGTGCTGAGCTCGACTATCTTAGTTCTCTGTTCTACGAAGATTGAGTTTCTACATCAAGCTAAAGTCAGGACAACTTCAGAATTTTTCTAAGTCCAGCTTCAAGCTTTGGTCGATGAATTAGATTCTGAGCTCGACGAACTTGGACCTCAGGTTCTCAACTTCTCAGGTCGACGGATGCAGTACTCTACTCGACGATTTCTGAATTCAGAGGATTTATGTCGACACTTAGGGCATGTGTCGACACCAGACAATTTATGTCGACACCAGAAAATTTATGTCGACACCAGGATTTCAGTCAACACCAATTCATGTCGACACGAGAAGATTTGAGTCGACACCAAGATCAATCAGTCGACACCAACTTATGTCGACACAGAATATCAGGTACCCAGAATATTTTGAATAAGTCCAGAACTGTTCTCAGCTCAACGAATTTGGATCTCATCTCGAAGAATGAAGATTGTCTGTTCGACGAATGAGGATTGTCTGTTCGACGAATGAAGATTGTCTAGTCGACAAACTCTCTCAAGCTCAGCTCGACGAACTCAAACTCAGCTCGACGAATTTTGTTCTTCGTTCGACGATTCCAGACTAGGTCTTCTTCAGTTTCCCGTCCCATTTCTTGGCGATGATTCCGGAGTTAGTAATGGCAGATCTTCTCGGAATGTTACCGTTAGAACGTGCAATTAATCATGGATTATTTCATGCCGTTTTTCCATGGGACAGTTGGGGAAATCTTTGATTGCTGCTTCCTTCCAAGGCCGACTGCAATTACTGCTCAACATTCAAATTTTGGATGTTCCTCAGTCAGACATATACAAAAAAAAAGAAAAAGGATCAATCAGAGTAGTACAACAAGCAATACAGACAATCAGACAGACACTCAGATTGCACAAAAGAACAACCATACACAATCTGAAGTTCTACTGCAATCAGCCTTTACCAGAGAACAACTTCATCAAGAAGAAGAAGAACAACCTAATATTATCAAGAGTCTTCTTCCTTCTAACTTTACAGGACAACTTTAAAGGACAACAATTATTCAATCTGTCAAAGCAGTTCCTGAAACAATTTCTGGTGCAGGAATTCTAGGTCTTTGAAGACCTATCACCCTGAAGCAGTGCTCCAGCATTCCTGATTAATTCAAGATCTCAGGGGGAGCAACATCTGCCGACATCAATCCATAGTCTTCTCAGTTGCTTTGAGAAAGAGAAGACACCATCACCTTATTTCTAATTCCTGTACAGGGTTTTAATTCCCTTCAAAATTATTCTGGTTGCAAGTCTCCTTCCAAAAGACTTGAGGTTTTGGTTTTTGAGCACCTGAACAAAAGCTCATTGGTGTCAGGCACCTGATCAAAAACCTGAGTGGATTCCTACCAGGGTGGTAGAAGAGTGGATGTACCCAGGTTGGGGAACCACTATAAAATTTCTTGTGTCATCTGGTTTCCCTTTTCTTTATGTTTTGGCTGTGCTCTGTGATTGATTAGTTTGATGTGCTTAGTTTTATTTACTTACTGACTTGTTCACCTAGGTTTACAACAAAAGTTGTAAAAAGTTTGTAGTGAGCACAATACTCTATTCACCCCCCCCCCTCTATAGTATTTCATATCTAACATACACTTTCAAACATAGATCGACGAACTTATTACAATTCGTCGAACCCAGTTTCTCATAACAAAAACTTGAATTCTTTTCAAAATTTTAATAAAACTAAAACCTATATTAATCATTTTACTCAGTGGATTATTCCTCCCAGGAGATATCATCCACTTAGTTATAAGGACCAACCTGAATTTTCTTATATTTCCAGTTATAAATGTGAAAGAAATCAAGGACCCAAGGTTACCTGGGTCAAGAACAACTAATTTTGTTTTGTACAGGTGAAGTACTATCATATCACAGAGCAATAGTGTTATCTAGATAATGGTTGTTCAAAACACATGACAAGAAGTAAAGATAACCTGACTGAATTCAAAGCTAAGCTTGGACCAAAGGTGATTTTTTGAGACTCCAACTGTGGACAGACAGAAGGATATGGAAATGTCAAAGTTGGTGTTGTTACCTTTAGGGTGTTAGCATATGTAAGTGGTCTCAAACATAACCTAATATCCATAATCCAGTTATGTGATGAAGGTTATCAGGTATCATTTAATCAGTCATCTTGCATTATTACTTATGATAAGAACAAAACTATTTTAACTGGAATTAGACAAAAAAATATATATGTAGTAAATTTCAAATCTGTTAATACAAAAATTTGCTTATTTAATAAAATTAGTTCAACTAATGATTTATGACATAAGAGACTAGGACATGTAAACCATAGGAACATTGCTAAATTATCTAGGGACAAACTTCTTAGAGGACTGCCTTCTAGTTATTACAAGAAGTGGGGACTCTGCAGGGCTTATCAATTAAGCAAACAAAATAAAAATAATTTCAAATCCATTAATAAAAGTGATTCACCCGGGATTTTATACTTGCTACATATGGACCTTTTGGCCTTATTATTGTACAAAGTTTGGGAGGAAAGTCATACACTAGTTTTTGTTGATGACTTCTCTAGATTCACTAGTGTGTTTTTTCTGAGAAATAAGTCAGATAACTTTAAAGTTCTTACAAATTTTCTTAAGAGCATGCAGATTGAGTACTCTACTCAGGTTGCATTGATCAGAAGTGATCATGGCACTGAGTTTGAATCTCTTCTCACACAAGAATTTTGTGAGAAGGAAGGTATCAGACATTATTTTTCTGCTCTTAGAACTCCTCAACAAAATGGGGTAGATGAAAGAAAAAATAGAACCCTTATTGAATCTGCTGGGACATTGTTGTAGATGCTTATTTGCCCCTATCCTTTAGGGCAGAGGCTGTAAGCACGACAAATTATGTTCTTAATAGAAGTCTAATTCATAAACTTAAGGGTAAGACTCCCTATAAATTACTTAAAGGGAAGCAACCTAAAGTAGATTACTTCAAAGTATTTGGATGCAAATGTTATATTCATAATAATAATAAGAAACACCTAAGAAAATTTGAAGCCAAGGCTATAGAGGAAATTTTCCTTGTATATTCCTAAGTCAGCAAAACTTATAGGGTATTCAATAAATCAACATTAAAAATGGAAGAATCTGTACATATATCCTTTGATGAAGCTAACATGTTTTACAAGGAGAATGATTCTTCTAACATAGACACTTTGTTGGGTCCGGCGTTCCCTCACTTGACCCGTGGCGCTCTGCTACTTATTTAAGAAATTAAGTAGCACCCTTTCCAATAGTCCGGGCTTTTGGAATAATTGGATATACTCTTGATCCTACATTTGGTATTAGAGGAGGTCACGGGTTCAAGACCTGGGGAGGCACTATTAAATCTCAATTTTTCCCTTCTACCTATGTGGGTCCGGCGGGTCAGGCAACAATGGACATGTGGTAACCCCACCTCTAAGCCGTATGGGCAATGTGGTAACTCCACCTCCGAGCCACGAAATTGTGGACATGTGGTAACCCCACCTTTGAGCCTTATGGTCCATGTGGTAACTCCACCTCTGAGCCGACAGATTGTGCTGGACGCCGGGGGGGATTCTTGGGTCCGGAGTTCCCTCACTTGACCCGTGGCGCTCTGCTACTTATTTAAGAAATTAAATAGCACCCTATCTAACAGTTTGGGCTTTTGTAATAGTTGGGTATGCGCTTGATCCTACACACTTTGCAGGTACCCTATCTGAGTGATAACTTGGATGACTTAAACCATACCCAAGAGGTTACATTGCATCCTTCTCCACAGATTGATGAAGAAAGTGAAGAAGAAAGTATTGAAGCAGTTGAACCAACAACAACAAATATAATTTCACAAGATGAATTAATTCCACAAGCTTTTGATGAACCAACTCCTCCTGCTGATCTTGTCACACTTAGAGAGCATCCTATATCTTATGTGATTGGAGACATATCAGCTGGTGTGCAAACAAGGCATCAACTCAACCAAGATCTGATGTATGCTTGCTTCATTTCTCAAATTGAGTCTGAATCCGTAAATGATGCAGAGCAAGATCCCCACTAGATTATTGCAATGCAAGAGGAACTCAATCAATTTAAGAGGTGCAGAGTTTAGGATTTAGTCCCAAGACACAAAGACTACCCAGTCATTGCAACTAAATGGGTCTTCAGGAACAAGCTGGATGCACAAGGATTAATTGTGAGGAACAAAGCATGGCTGATAGCTCAAGGTTATTCACAGGAAGAATGCATTGACTATGATCAAACCTTTGCTACTTTGCAAGACTTGTAGCCATCAGGATATTTCTTGCATATGCTGCCTATCAGAAGTTCAAGATTTATCAGATGGATGTCAAAAGTGCAGTCCTAAATGGAGAACTAAAAGAGGAAGTTTATGTTGAACAACCTCCAGGTTTTTTCTCTTCAACTCATCCCTCTTATGTTTTTAAGCTTCATAAAGCTCTTTATGGTCTAAAGCAAGCTCCAAGAGCTTGTTATGAGACCTTAGCTAGCTTTATTTTAGAGCATAAGTTTATAAGAGGCATTGTAGATAGGACCTTATTCATTAGACATCATAAATCAAAAATTTTGCTAGTCCAAATCTATGTAAATGATATAATATTTGGCTCTACTGATTCCAAACTTTGCAAAAGGTTTTCTGACCCGATGCATTCAAAATTTGAAATGAGTAGCATGGGTGAACTATTCTACTTCCTTGGTTTTCAAGTGAAGCAATCCCCTAATGGTATCTTTATATCCCAGTCTAAATATACTAAAGAGAAACTTAAAAGATTTGGGATGATTGATGCCTCAGCCAAGAAAACACCCATGCTATCCAATACTGTAGTTGATTCTGATGAACAGGGCAAACCAGTTGATCAAAAAACATATAGGGCTATTGTTGGGTCATTATTGTATCTTACAGCTAATAGGCCTGATATTATGTTTGTTACTCGCATTTGTGCTAGATTTCAAGTCAATCCTAAAGAATCTCATCTTATTTTATTAAAAAGGATTTTAAGAAATATAAAGGGTTGTCCTAATCTAGGACTCTGGTATCCTACAGAGTCATAATTTAAATTATCCAGATTCTTAGATGCTGACTTTATTGGATGTAGAGTTGACAGGAAAAGCACATCAGGAACTTGCCAGTTCCTTGGTGATAGGCTTGTGTCCTAGTTTTGCTAAAAGTAAACTTCTATGTCTACATCAACTGCTGAAGCTGAATATATAATAACAGGTAGTTGTTGTTCACAAATTTTGTGGATTCAAAATCAGCTCGTAGATTATCGTTTCAACTTAAATAATTCAACTATCTATTGTGATAATACTAGTGTAATTTCTATTGCACAAAATCCAGTGCATCATAGTAGGACAAAATATATAGAGATTAGAAATCATTTCATTAGAGATTGTGTGGACAAAAATAAAATTAAAGTTGTCTTTATCTCTTTTGATTTACAAAGAGCAGATATTTTCACCAAACTCTTAGATGAAAATAAACATCTATTCTTCCTAAATCAGTTAGGTATTATTAATGGAGAAGCTTTAATTTATTCTCTGTCTATGGTCGATAAACTGTTCATGCTTTGTCGAACGGAGATCGACGAACTACGAACTCTTCGTGGAGTGTTCGTCGAACAGAGATCGACGAACATTCATTTTCAAAACTATTCGTCGAACAGAGATCGACGAATTTGTTTTAGAAAATTTTTCGTCGAACGGAGATCGACGAAATTTGTTTAAGCAAATTTTTTCGTCAAACGGAGAACAACGAACTGTTTTCCCCCTCTTTAGACTTAGATTGATGCCTTTATTTCTTTATGAGATTTTTCGTCGAACTGAGTTCGAAGTTTTTAATTTCTCGTTGGACGAAGTTCGTCTTTTCATCTTCTAAAAACTAATAATAGGGTTTTCATAAAACTCCATCCCGCGCTTTCCAGTTCTTGTGCACTTGATCTTTTGTTTTTGTAGGCTTGACAATTTCGGCGGCGACCCTTTCTGGCATGATTTTTGATGCTGGGTTTGACATCAACATCGATTCATTCAGCATTCTGATAAAATCTTCAAGAATATCCTTCAGTTGTTTGTGGGTCCATAGTTGAGATAGTTAATGACCTTAAGGATTAAACTTCTAGTGCAGGAAATTTAGGAATGGGTATTCACAGTAACCTTTCCAGATCAAACCTCCATTTCTGGATCTATTTCTGGACACCAGTTTCTCTTTCCCCTGCTATTCTAATTGAAATTTTGGGTTTATCAATGGGGAAGATGATATTGAACTATCTAGCACTGAGTTTGATGATATGCTAGTTATAATGGGTCACTCTCAGGGAAACCCTAACAAATTTCTTAAAAAGAACTTGTCTGTTGAATACAAGTTCCTGACAGATGTTGTTGACAAGATAATCTTGGGCAAGCACTCTGCCCATGACTACATAACTAGGCACCAATTCCTTCTAATGAGTGCTCTAGTTAATCAAAAATCAGTGAACTGGGGTGAAATTATGTTTGATTTGATTAAGAAGAAGATTTGTAAGAAGAATGTTAGTTTTGGTAGAATTCTGGGAATCTTCTTACAGGAAAAGGTTCTATAACTTTTAGTCTCCCAGACCATTTTCATCAATGCCTCTAAGAGGCTTACATCTGCCCTCTTTGGCAGATGGGAGAGGGTTATCCCAGAGCCCTCCTGGGCTTCCACTTCCCGGATAGCTTCAGAGGACACAATAGCTGCAATTGCCACATCACTAGTCCCTGAAGAAGCTCTTGCTCCTCATATTCCCTCTCCTCCTCCTCCTCCATCTCCACATCATTCAATATTTCCTTCATCAACTCCCTTTGTTGATGTTAATACACTTCAACAACTATCCCCTATCATTACAGACAAACATTCTACTCCCATCCATTCTATCTCACCATCCAAACCACCATCTCCTCCATACTCACCAATCCACATTCCTGAGGAAACACCATCTCCACATCCTCAATCACCTCTACCATCACATCTACCATCACATATTGATGATACAGATCTACTACTTTAATCTCCAACATTTGATCTACTTTCATCTCCATCTCCACAACACACTCCACCTCAATCACATAAAACTCATACATCTCCACCTCATTCACATATTCAGGAAGATACTATCCTCCCTGATGTCTCAACGTCCAACATTCCAACTGACATTCCAACACCATATATTCCACAAGCATTCACCATCTGTCCCACCTGCTCCATGCCATCCTCTTCTATATCACCCAACATTCTTGAGCTTATTACCCCTACACTCAAGAAACTCATAGATGAGGCAATTGCTCCACTTTCTGCTTCCATCACTATACTCTCTTCACATCTAGCTTCTTTCTCCACTGTCCCTTCTTCTGGGGGACTGGGTTCAGGTATCTCTAAATCGAGGCAGGGGGAGATGTTCAGTGAAGAAGCTCCAGCAATTCATGAAGAAGCTCCAGCAATAACTCCAGCAGCACCAGTTTTTGAAGTTGCACAAACAAATACAGAAACGCTTCCAGTTTGTACAGAAGAAGAAGCAATAGATTTTTCCATTCCAGAAATCATCACTATTGGTGACTTTATCCTTAATCTCACTATTGACATTTCTTCCGTACTTTATTCTTTTGATACAGTTTACAGTAACAATTTACCAGTTTTTGATAATTTTTTTAAAGCTATAGTATGCTATATAACACCAATAAGTACTGAAGTTTTGGAACAACTAAGGATAAGTTTTGCACTTAAAGAGAATATTATAGAGCAAATTACTGACACAAATACAAAGGCTTTATCACCTCCAACTTTTGGCTGGGCTGAATCCACTATGCCTAATCTTGATGACTTCATGTTTGAGAACATAGATACAGAACTTATAGAGCTAGAAGTTCAAGCACAGCCTTAGGCTGAAGGAGAAACTATAACTGAACAGCCACAGGCTGCGATAATAGATACAAGTATACAGCCTCAGGCTTATCAAGTACTCTCTACTGAAATGCTTAAACAGATTAATGACCGTTATGATAATCCTGCCAATGAATCTGATGATGATGATGATGATGATGATGAGTCAGATGACTCAGAAGATTCTAGTTCTAAAAAGAGAAAACTCAAGAAGAAGGTTCCACCTAGGGCTGCTCCTAAACCAAGTCCTACTATAAACACTCCTTATTACATTCTGCACAACATTACTCTCACTCCACACACTCCTCACTGGATGAGGTATTCAAAGAATGAGATGAAAGCAAGGTAGAAGAGCAGGATATACTGTCCACCTCCACAATTCAGGAGAGGTCCTCCTCCTCCTCCTCCTGCAGCGGGCTCAGCAGGAAATATTTCTCAAGTCCAAAGGTCTACCAATTCTCATCATTCCAGACCATATTACAGTAGCAACAGACAGCGGCACAATTCCCAGGGCAGCAAACAACAACAAAGAAGACAGCAGGAACAACATGTTAGTCATGGCAGTCAACTGATAGAACAAGCTAGTCAGGAAGAAGAATCAAGTCCAGAGAGACCTCCTTCTCCAACCTATGATCCAGAGTTGGATCCTAATTTTAGAATGGCCAAGTTTAATGAGCTGATTGCTCTCTCTCAGATAAGGAAGGCCAGGGAAGAAGAAAAAGATTTCTCTCAATTTTCTACCATGTCATCTTATAGGAAGAAGGAATTGGACAAATATCAGGTAAAAAATCATTTCAATTTTGATACTTATATGAATTTGCATCTAGAAGCAAAAGTGCCCAGAGCTACATCTGTGAAGATTCTTGGTGCTCAAGATATTAAGATGACTCAACAACAAGCTATTGATACAAAAAGAAAGATGATTTTCACAAAACCTGCTCCTTCTTCAGATGCCTCAAAGAAAATATCATAATCTTCTGCTTTTGTATTTTTGAACTTTATTATTATTGTATATATTCACAAGGCACATTTGTTCATATCTGCTCAATGTTTTATAATTCTGTCAGATATTTTTATTGCTTTGTGATTTTCTTTATTTTTATTTTGTATAGTGACCTCAACCAAATAGGGGGAGATAGTTGGAACCCTACTTGTGATTTGGGCTAGGTTCACTATTATGATTGATGACCCAACATGTATAGTCTAGGGTCAAAAGTTAGTTACTGGGTTAAGGTCAGTCACTTATGGTTAGATTGTTGAAACTTACCTACAGAAGACTTCAGAGACTCAAGACTTTAGAGACAAGACAGTTTTAAAGATTGCAGAAAGGTGTTCGACGATAGCTAAACTCAGCTCGATGATTGTCGATCTCAGATCGACTAACTCAGAGTTCCTTCTCTGAGTTGAGCTCGACAAAAGTCCAGTTGAGATCGACGAATTGTGAGCTTATATCAGAATCTCAACTCGACGAAGTGGCTTATCATTTCGATGAACTTTGAGCTCAAATTGGCAAGTATATTTTTTGTCCGACGATCTTGGAGCTTAGCTAGACGAAGGAGAATTATCAGTTTGATGAACGTGGAGCTCAGGTCGACGAAATCTTTACTGAGTTCGACTAACTCCTTCCAGTTTCTGTTTGACTAATCTTCTCTGCAGTTTCTCAGTTTCTCAGATTGACTAAAGCAGTTTGATTATAAATATTAAGACACTAATACTCTGTTAATTAATGCTCAATATTCAAAAGAATATAGCTGTTTCCTGATAGCATTAATTATGGATTTCACAGAGTTATATCTCTACCAAATTTACTGGGACAGTTAGGGAAATACATTCAAGACAAATATCAGCTGTTCGAACTCCAAGAAATTATGTAGAAGATTTCAAGAAATTTGAAATTCAACTATTTTTGGAATCAACAATCAATATATATAAAGAAAATTTTCAGAAGATTGTTTTTGAGAATACATTAGGGAATGAGAAGAAAGAGAAAATCTAAAAATAGAGAACAAGAGACAGAGAAAAAGATACATATTGTTCATTATCTTCTTCAATCTTTTCTTCCAGCAATATATATTCAATCTGAGACCAAAAGCTCAATCTCTCAGAATCATGTACTAGAAGAAGTATTAATATTTGAAGGCCTACACCATGAAGCAAAGTTTCCTGATCAGATTTATATAACTCAGGGGGAGCTTTGACAACATCAACAAAATCCACTAGTCTTCTCAAAGAATTGAGTCAGAGAAGACAACATCTTTTTTCTCTTTCACTATGTACAATATTATAACTCCATTCAAAAGTTAAATTCTTTGGTTCTCAAGTCACCTGATCAAAAGAATTGGTTTGGTTTTTGGGCACCTGATCAAAAGCTCAAAGGGTTGCTACATCTCCCTTAGAAAAAAGATCTTGTGGTGACATGGCACCTAATCAAAAACCTGTGGTGGCAGGGCACCTTATCAAAAACCTGTAATGGATTCCTACCAGGGTGGTAGAAGAGTGGATGTACCCAAGTTTATTGGGGAACCACTATAAACTCCTTCCATCGTCTGGTTGTGCTTTACTTTTTTATTTTGTGTGTTATGATAATTCTTTTCTTATATATATATATATATATATATATATATATATATATATATATATATCACGTATTTTAATCCGCTGTAAAAATAAACTTAAAGTTTTTAATATACTCTATTCACCCACCCCCCTCTAGAGTTAGTTAGATCAATCTGTCACTTTCAACATATATGATCAAATACGGCTTGGGATATGTTATTATCAATCTCGAAAGATGCAGAATGCATGTTTCAATAGTAGGATTTCTGCCAGCGATATATCACAGAAACTGTATTCTTGTATATCAACTTCGCTATGTTTGAACAGATGGTTGTTTTAACATTTACACGTTTATGATTTCTAAAAAACAAATAGCATTCACTAAATTAAGTCATGAAAATAAACATATTATTTATTTTGATTGAGGGGTTCATTTTGCATTTTCAATGAGGATTAAAATTACAACAACAAGATCTCCATAAAATTGGAGATTGTCGATGATGAATAATATGATCTTAGGTTTTCTATACAGACACTCCACCTAATGATAGATTGGCACTCTCCCTTCTCCTCGAAGGTCTTTGAGCCAACTCTCTCCATACAACCAATGGTCTTAGAGCCCTTTCTAGACCTTCCCTGTCAAGATGCCCTACAAAGGCAACTTTCCACATAATTCACCCTAAATTCTGACATCCTCTTCAGACGATTTCTATAGACTCATCCCCAAAATCTCATGACCTCCCAGGTCGATTTCTCCACGTGAGACAAACAAAGTAAAGAGAAGAAATAAATGATATAAAGATAGAAGAAGAAAAATATTTGGTCCCTCAAATATTGTCTCCGGAGGCAATGAGTGATTGATTCTTTTGATTCTCATTTCTTCTTGTGCTCGATCGCTTTCTGATTCTCATTCATTATTCAAGCTCTCCAAAGATCTTCTTTGTTCATGCTTGAGGGTAAAAGTCATTCTCCTTAGTGAGGAGTCTTCATGCTCTAGAAATATAGTGATGCCATTATGGTCTTTATTCTAGGGTTCCACCATATGTACAAAGGAGGAAAGATTGATTTCATAGAAAGTTAAATAGTCTACCAATGACGGTATCATTAACGCCCAACAGTAGATTAGTTTATGCATTTTCTTCCCAGCTGCCCGACTCTAGTAAGGAAGGTAACAATGCTTTCTTTGTGAACATCAATTACCTCAGAGCAGTAGCACTAGCGCGGGGCAGTAAGCGTGCATAAATTGGAACTTGCACAGCTAGTCATTGTACGTAATGAATGTATTTGCACTTTCCTTGTACACCAGTGATACTTTGGAGCGATATCGACTTATATGTTTTCACCCTGGGTCAAGCAACAACATATACGCAGCAGAAAAATCAAGAAACCTGAGTTCAAGTCTATATTACCATATGTTGAGCTGAGTCCAAGTAGATATTACAATATGTCAACCTGTGTTCAAGTTGATATTACCATTACATAGCGGAAACCGTTAGTGCCATTACTACCACTAGGGACTTTGCAACCTTCGTTGTGAAGCATTGACCTGTGAAATTAAAGGATCCGGGCAGCTTTACTATTTCATGTACCAATGGTCACTCAAGTTGTTACCGTGCATTATGCAACTCTAGTGCGTCAATAAATTTGATGCCGCTGTCTATCTTCCGTGAGTTCGAGTATGATGGCATGAGACCCACAAACATTAATCTATAGTTAGCAAATCGATCATTCAAGAAGCCTATAGGAGTCATCAAAGATCGTGTGGTTTCCATAAATAATCCATCTGACTTCATGATTATGGATATTATATAACGCCCCCGATTTTTTCTGCGATTATTTAATTCTCGTTTGGCGTTACGTTGGCGCGTTTTTGGCTCGTGTCGTTGTTAGAGTACCTCGTTTGGTGTTCTTAGATGTTATAGCCTGTTGTATGTTTTCCCCAGCTAGCTGGCGTCTGTTTTGGAGGCCCGGCTGAGCCTCTTAGGGAATCCTTGCGCTTTGGCTTCGGGTGAGGTTAGCTCGAGTGTGTGGTCGTCGGAGGTTGTGTCCGACTTCGCCGATGTTTTCGATGCCTGAGTGTTTAGCTACGGTGCGGATTTGTTCGGAATCCGAGAGCGTTAATTTTCGCATCATTTCGACGGTCGCTAGTTAGCGAGTCATCATTTATGTGAGCTTATATATATGGTGGCGCATTTCTTTTGTATAGAGCGTGATTTAGACGTGCAAGGTTTTAATAATTTACGTATGCGTGTCTACATTTATGTGTTAGTATGTATATATATATATAGATGTGTGTTAGTATGTATATATATATATATATACAAATATATATATCTGTGTGTGTGTGTAAGTAAATGTATTAATGTACATATAGGTGTTAATTTATATGAGATAATATGTATATATATAGTAGATTAGTTAGTGTTTAGTTAATAGGATCAATTAGGGGCTGCCTTTATACTTGAGTCAATTAAAATTAGTATAGGGTTAATAAATTAGATAGGGCATATATATAGGAGGGTTTAGCAAATTAGGTTTTTCTCCTCCCATTTCCTGAACCCGGCGGCTCTATTCCTGCAGGAAGAACAAAGAGGCGGTAGTAGCGTGAGCCCCGTCCGTCCATCCCCGGCCCCATAAAGCTCGAAATTTTCGTTTGAGGCCGGATCCGTGCTCCTCTAGCCAAGATCTCCATTCCAAGGTATATATCTTGAGATTTCCTCCATGTTCTTCCTCATCGGGTCGTAAATGTCCAGTTTTTTCGAACTTTGATGGAGGATTTCCTTCCCTAAATTCTGTCCAGGTTCTTCTTGTGGTTGTGTTTGAGGGCCGATTGTGTGCTGGCTGGCTCTTGCTAGCCCAGATTTTTGTCCAGGTTTTCATAGATCTGTTGCTGGCCGAATTTCTCCTAAGATCAAGGCAAGTATACCCTTGCTAAAGTAATTCCATGCCTTGTCCTGCTTGCTTGATACATGAGAAGCCTTTTGTATTTTCCTTTTTACTTGATTATACGCATGAAAAATTGGTTCAAAGCCTCTTAAACCTCCCCTTTTTATTTTTGCTGATTTCATTCCTTGGGTATGTGGTTTTAAGGTTTCTTCTTTTTTCTCTTTTGCTAGGGATCTTGCCCCGGTAAGATATAATCCGGGTGCCCTTGTTTCAAGCTTTGTTCATCAATGAGATATTTAGTTAGTTGCGATTTTCTCTGGGTGTAAACAATTGTTGTGGTTTTGTTATAATTAGTTTCAAGAGTTTTATTATAGTTGCCCCATAGTTGCTCAAAAATCGGATTAGTATCAAAACCACCCAAACCTCTTGCCATTTTCCTTTTTTATGTGTCAATTCCCTTGTTTGCAATTAGTGTCAAGCCCCTTGCTAATGTTTTGTATCGAACCGCCCAAGTTAATTGTTTATGGGTTGTATCAAGCTAAATGTTTATGGTTGTAGTAAGTTAACTTTTAGGGTTTTGTACCAAGCTAATCGTATAGGTTTAGTTGGAGATCAAGCTACTTGGTTATATTTAATATCACGTTATTGGTAAGCGTTTAGTATCAAGCTACGTACATAAATTCAGTATCGTATCACTTCAATTTATTTTTGTCAAACTACTTGCTTGGACAAACTCGATGTTTAGTCTGTTGGTATGTATATAAGGCTCTTAGGTGGGTTGCCCTAGAGTGTTTAGTGTTCAGTGTGACTTCTTGGTGGTTCATGGAACAACTAGTAAGGGTTTTCCCGAGTAACTTAGTGCTGGAGTAGGATGTGATTTTGAGGTGGGTCGGACCGATGCCGCCACCCTTGTTTTACTTCTTGTCTTATTAAGACAATATGGGTTGTTTGGTTGAGTTAGACTGATGCCACCACCACAGCACCTTGAGATATTTAGGCCTGATAGGCTTGGTTGGACCGTTGCCACCAGCCTAGGCCCTTGTTACTGATTTTGTCCATCTCCAGTATTAGGTGATTCTTTCTGCTCTAGCTTTATGTTAGGATTTATTTATTTTGTTAATCCTTCTTGCAAAGATTTGTGAAGCTCGACTTCATCCGTGCACTTGGTGCACCCCTTTTTACTCACTTTTGACGAGTATTTTTCCTTCACCTGTTTACTTTGTCCTTACCTGTTTCACTTCTTCTTTATTCTATTGTCTCATTTTCCTATTGATAAATTGCTTTGCTGAGGTGTTCTTTTCTTTGAATGCCTCAGGTTCAGGTTTATAGCCGAATGTGTGGCTAGGTTTCTTCTGAAGCTTGCCAGTGTTATAGCTGCTGCTGAGTTTTTCTCTTCCTCACACTTGGGAGGTAGTTTCTTTATACTTGTAGTACAGATATGCCTACTCACCAGTGGGTTCGTGTCAGTTGTTGATGCCCACTGGTGGGTTCTCTTTTAGATGCTTTGTATTTTGCTTATACTGCTAGATTTCCTGTTTGGAGTTTATTCAACTTGCTCTTGGGAAGATTTATGTTAGGTTGCTAGTTACTTTTAAAATCTAAAAGCACTATTATATGTATATCTCATGATCCGCATGCTTTATAAAACTCAACACTACTTTCCAAGCGACGTAAAAGATTATTTTCGTATATATCGTATAACATAAAGGTAGGGTATGCATAGTATAAGTTGTCCCCTGGGGACACTTATGCTCTCTTTTAGGATGTCAAATGTAACTAAATTAATTTCCACTGCGTATAAGTATAGTTTTTAATTGTGGACTAGCTGATCCACCGAGACGAGGGATACGACCTTTAAAATACAATTGATTTTTACATCATTAAAGCTTATGATTTTTTCATAGTCTTAGTAGTTGGTGGTTGCCGGAGCGTCGGCAGTTATCCCCTGCCCGACGTGGGCATCACAACGCGTGTTTTCTCCTACTCTGATACCTCTTAAATTTCGGAGAAAATGCGGGTTGTGACAGTTGGTATCAGAGCCAGGTTGCTTGTCAATTTGTCGGGCAACCTTTCCTTGTAGGGATTAGATGGTTAGCATCATATCATACACACATCTATATGTCATCAGCACGTCTTGGCTGAAGCACGAACACTACACTCATAACATAACATGAAGTACAAGGGGCATATTATGTAGTATGGGATGCATAATATGTGTTTGTATATGGATCCACCATAGGAGGCAACATGTGAGGGTTATGTAGTATGGGATGCATAACCTAACCACATGAATGCGACTAGCACATTTTCTTTTTCGTTGCATGGAAATGTTATGTAGTATGGGATGCATAATATTTTCATGTGTACGCCGCTCATAACATGCATTAGGGCCTTTTTATAATGCATATCACAATCATGCATAACATAACATTGCATAAGCACAACGTGCCAAGCTAAAGACTTGCAGGATGACATATGTACACACATGGTTTTGAGTCAAAAAGAATATAAATACATGCATTCATGGTCTAGGCACCGGATTTAGTATGATGGTGGTGAACCATCTTAAGTTAGGCATAAAATTATTATTGAAAACCCCAGAGCAAGTTAGCAGTGAAAGCAAGTACTTATGTAGGTTTGTCTGTACCTGTTTGTTTTGTCCTAGTAGTTGAACTAGGTTCTGATGATTGCTACTTTATTCTTATTAGTATGGCGCCTAAGCGTAGAGTGACGAGGTCGACTCCCCAATCTGAGGGTGAGTCTTCTGGTGCTCAAAGCGGTGCAGTTGTGGAGAGTCTAAGGCAGAGCAATGAGGCTCTATCGAGGCAGATGGTGGACGTTCAGTGTTAGATCTAGTCCCTGATATCTGTGGTGGCAGGACTAGCCCCGAGAGCACAGGATCCTTCTGCGGGTATAGCTGTTCCCGCACCTCCTGCACCCCCAGCCCCTTTGGTGCCTCCAGTGGTGGTGCCCCTAGAGATGGCTTTCATCACTCAGTTCCAGCGACTGCAACCCCATACCTACGATGGTAAGCCGGATTTCATGATATTGGATGACTGGTTGATTTCCATAGAGGAAATGTTTCATTATTCTGGAGTGTCTGAGGATCAGAAGGTGATGTTGGCCGCCTATCAGCTGAAGGGGTTAGCGAAGAGCTGGTGGATGATGGAGAAGGAGGGAATGGTAGGAGGAAGCACTTGGGCTTCCTTCAAGGAGATCTTGATGCGGAAGTTTCTACCGTCAGTGGAGTGAGACAGGCTGATGAACGACTTATTGCATCTGAAGCAGAGGCAGCTCACGGTCAGCGAGTATGAGATTGAGTTTAGCAAACTCAGTCGGTTTGCCCCCAGTTTGGTGAGTTCCAAGGAAGATAGAGCGAAGCGATTCCTTGGAGGCCTAAGAAGTGATGTTCAGCAGTTAGCGGTTTCTCATGGAGCGGTTAGTTATGCTGGTGTGGTAGAAGCTGCTTTAAAAGTGGAGGCCATCGAAAATGCTAAGCAAAGATGGCAGCAGGCGAGGAATGAAAAGAGGAAGGCGGCTGAAGGGAAGAGCCCCCAGGTATCTGGTGCTCCTTCAAGGAAGAGGAGCAAGGAGGTCTGTAGCTTCTGTGGCCGGCCGGGCCATCCCGTGGAGAAATGTTTCAAGAGGCAGGCAGCACAGAAGGACCAGGTTCATGCTATTCAGGGTGCTCTCAGGCAGAATGTGGTGTGTACTCTATGCAAGAAAGAGGGGCATGATGTTGCCCGCTGCTGGTTGAAGGACAAGGTCTGCTATCAGTGCGGACAAAAAAGTCATACCAAGGCCCGATGCCCGCAGCTCCAGTCTTTGCTCCAACCAGTTCCCCTTCAGTCCTTGCCATCGCCTCAGCCCGTGGATAAGGGCAAAGGGAAGCTGAATATGATATCATCGGCAGAGGCTCAAACTTCGACGCAAGTCATTTCTGGTTAGACTTTCTCTCTAGTCTTTATGTTTTAGCTGCAGTTTTAGTTTTGTTATTATTTTCTTAATGCGTGCACAATTTTTTTTGTTTTACCTTTCATATAGGGAGTTTTAAGGTAAAGAACCTCTGGGCGCGCGTTCTCTACGACTCAGGTGCTACCCACTCATTTGTGGCTAGGGCCTTTGTAGAGCTGTTCCAGTTGGATCTAGTTCGTGTCGGTGATGCATTTTGCGTCAAGTTCCCCTCGGGTGATTCCGTGATATCGGATCAGGGCATTCAGGATTGTCCTATTATGTTGGGGGATTTTCTAGCTAAGGCAAATCTGAAGGTGATTGACTTGGAGGATTTCGATGTTATCCTAGGCATGGATTGGTTGTCCCGATATGATGCGGTAATCCAGTGTTGGGGTAAGCGCCTGGATTTCAAGAAGGACAACGTTCAGCCTGGGAGTATTTATGGTGATCTGGGCCAGGTCTCTCCGGCGATATCTACGGTATGTGTTCAGAGGCTATTTAGTTCTGATTGTTTTGCTTGCTTAGTCTCAGTGCTGGGGACTATTAGTAGTTTGCCGCGGTTGGATGAGATTCCTGTTGCACGTGAGTTTTCTGATGTATTTCCTAGCGACCTTCCTGGCCTTCCTCCTGTCAGAGATGTCGAGTTTGTGATTGATTTGGAGCATGGTACTCATCCTATTGCTAAGGCGTCGTACAGAATGGCCCCGCAAGAGCTGGAGGAGTTGCGTACCCATCTGGATGAGTTGTTGGAGAAGGGTTTCATAAGGCCGAGTTCGTTGCCTTGGGGTGCCCCTGTCCTCTTTGTAAAGAAGAAAGATGGGTCGATGCGCCTTTGCATCGACTATAGAGAGTTGAACAAAGTCACAATCAAGAACAGGTATCCTCTGCCCAGAATCGACGACTTATTCGATCAGTTGCGTGGCAGCTCTGTGTTCTCCAAGATTGACCTTCGATCAGGATATCATCAGCTCAGGATCCAGGAGTCGGACATTCCACAGACTGCTTTAAGATCAAGGCATGGACATTTCGAATTCCTAGTTATGTCTTTTGAGTTGACCAACGCGCCATCAGCATTCATTCACATGATGAACCGGGTGTTCAAAGATTTTCTAGACAAGTTTGTGGTCGTATTCATAGACGACGTTCTGATTTATTCTCGGAATGCTGCGGAGCATGATCAGCACTTGCGGTTGGTGTTATCTGCCTTGAGAGATCATCAGTTATAAGCCAAGCTGAGTAAATGTGAATTCTGGTTGCCTCAGGTTTCCTTCCTGGGTCATGTGGTGAACAAGGATGGCATTTCAGTGGACCCGGATAAGATTTCTGCGGTGATGGATTGGCGTAGGCCGAGCATACCCCAGGAGATTAGGAGTTTCTTGGGGTTGGCCGGCTATTATAGAAGGTTTGTTGAGGGCTTTTCTACCTTGGCAGCGCCCTTGACTAAGCTGACGCAGAAGCATGCGATGTTTATTTGGAGCGAGAAATGCGAGGAGGCTTTTCTGGAGCTGAAAAGCAGGTTGTGTTCCGCCCATGTGTTGACGTTGCCTATGGAGGGACAGGATTATGATGTATATGTGGATGCCTCGCATGTTGGGCTCGGAGGCATGTTGATGCAATAGGGGAAGGTGATTGCGTATGGGTCGCGGCAGTTGAAGACTCATGAGCAAAATTACCCTACGCATGACCTCGAGTTTGCGGCGGTGATTTTTGCATTGAAGCTGTGGAGGCATCTACTCTATGGGGCCCAGTGCAAGATTTTCACAGATCATAAGAGCCTGAAGTACGTGTTTACACAGAAGGAGCAGAATCTGCGCCAGCGGCGGTGGCTAGAGTTTCTGTCCGATTATGACGTGGAGATCCAGTACCATCCAGTCAAGGCCAATGTGGTGGCCGACGCCCTGAGCCGCAAGACAGGGAAGATCTTCAACCTCACGGCAGACCGTTTAGTGGAAGAGTTCTTGTTGATGGACATCTCTGTGGGATGTTGTGATTTGCAAAGCAGTTTGGCAGTGGCAGAGCCATCTTGGATTTCACTCACCAGGTTGCACCAGAAGGATGATCCGGATTTGTTACACCTGTACCTCAGGGCTGAGAGAGGGGAATTGCCGGATTTCTCTATTGATGATTCAGGTACTTTGAAGTACCACAGTAGGTTTTGCATCCCCGCGGTTGGAGACATCAGGAATATGGTATGCAAAGAGGCTCATGGATCCAGTGTTGCCTACCACCCAGGATCCACAAAGATGTATCATGATTTGAAGAGGTCACCTGGTGGTATGGTATGAAGGGGGATATAGCTCGGTATGTTTCTGAATGTTACACTTGCAAGCGGGTGAAGGCCGACCATGGGAGGCCTGGTGGCAAGTTGACTCCTTTGGACATCCCGACTTGGAAGTGGGAAAGTATCTCTATGGACTTCATTACGAGCTTACCGAGATCTCCAAGGGGATTTGATTCAGTTTGGGTGATCGTGGATCGATTGACAAAGTGTGCGCACTTCGTACCTTATAAGATCGACTACCCGATGAAGAAGATAGCAGAGTTGCATTTGAGTGAAGTCATCTGATTGCATGGAGTTCCCGTTAGTATCATTTCAGACCGAGACTTCAGATTTACTTCCCATTTCTGGAAGAGTTTGCAGGAGGGTTTGGGTACAGACTTGAGATATTCTACCACGTACCACCCGCAGACTAATGGGCAGACAGAGCAAGTCAACCAGATTGTGGAAGATATGATCCGCTGTTATATTCTGGACCACGGAGGAGCGTGGGATGAGCGCTTGAGGCTGATGGAATTTGCATATGATAACAGTTATCAGGAGAGCCTGCAAATGGCTCCTTTTGAAGCCTTGTATGGGAGGCGCTGCAGAACACCGTTGTTTTGGACTGAGGCTGGTCGGAGGCCTTTGATGGGTCCTGATGCGCTCGAGGAAATGGAAGTTACTGTGAAGCTTATTCGGGAGAAGCTTCGTTTAGCTCAGGAGAGATATGAGAAGAACGCGAACCGGCGTAGGTCCGATTTGGAATTTTCAATGGAGGATATGGTATTCTTGAAGGTTTCCCCGATGGTTGGAGTAATGAGGTTCGTCAAGAATCATAAGTTGGACTCAAGGTATGTAAGCCCATTCAAGATAGTGGAGCGTATTAGCGTGGTAGCTTATAGGTTGGATTTGCCAGCAACCTTTCCAGGCGTGCATAATGTTATCCATGTGAGCCAGCTGCGGACATGCGTGCGGAATAATAGGCAAGTGTTGGATGCTGTGCCTCAGTTGGAGCAAAATCTGACTTTTGTGGAGAGGTCGGTCAGCATTCTGGATTCCCAGGATAGAGTGTTGCGGCGGAAGACCATTCCCATGGTCAAAGTCTTATGGAGGAACCAGGAGGTGGAAAGCACGACTTGGGAGTTGGAGTCGGCAATGTGGGATGCTCACCCTCATCTCTTTCCTTGATTTTGTGCCTGGTATGTTTTGGCTTCTCCTTTAAAGCTCTTGTTAGGCTATTTCTGTTTATTCCTTGTTAGAAGCTTGTGCGTAAAGTTTCGGGACAAAACTTTCTTGTAGGGGGAGTGACTGTAACACCCCCGATTTTTTCTGCGATTATTTAATTCTCGTTTGGCTTTACGTTGGCGCATTTTCGGCTCGTGTCGTTGTTAGAGTACCACGTTAGGTGTTCTCAGAGGTTATAGCCTGTTGTATGGTTTCCCCAGCTAGCCGGCATCTGTTTTGGAGGCCCGCCTGAGCCTCTTAGGGAATCCTTGTGCTTTGGCTTCGGGTGAGGTTAGCCCGAGTGTGTGGTCGTCAGAGGTTTTGTCCGACTTTGCCGATGTTTTTGAAGCCCGAGTGTTTAGCTACGGTGCGGATTTGTTCGAAATCCGAGAGCGTTAATTTTCGCGTCATTTCGACGGTCGCTAGTTAGCGAGTCGTCATTTATGTGAGCACATATATATGGTGGCACATTTTTTTTGTATAGCGCGTGATTTAGACGTGCAAGGTTTTAATAATTTACTTATGCGTCTTTACGTTTATGTGTTAGTATGTATATATATATGGATGTGTGTTAGTATGTATATATATATATATGTGTGTGTGTGTGTGTGTGTAAGTAAATGTATTAATGTACATATAGGTGTTAATTTATATGAGATAATATATATATATAGTAGATTAGTTAGTGTTTAGTTAACAGGATCAATTAGGGGCTGCCTTTATACTTGAGTCAATTAAAATTAGTATAGGGTTAATAAATTAGATAGGTCATATATATATATAGGAGGGTTTAGCAAATTAGGTTTTTCTCCTCCCATTTCCTGAACCCGGCGGCTCTATTCCTGCGGGAAGAACGAAGAGGCGGTAGCAGCGTGAGCCCTGTCCGTCCAGCCCCGGCCCCGTAAAGCTCGAAATTTTCGTTTGAGGCCGGATCCGTGCTCCTCTAGCTAAGATCTCCATTCAAAGGTATCTATCTTGAGATTTCCTCCATGTTCTTCCCGATCGGATCGTAAATGTCCAGTTTTTTCGAACTTCGATGGAGGATTTCCTTCCCTAAATTCTGTCCAGGTTCTTCTTGTGGTTGTGTTTGAGGGCCGATTGTGTGCTGGCCGGCTCTTGCTAGCCCAGATTTTTGTCCAGGTTTTCATAGATCTGTTGCTGGCCGAATTTCTCCTAAGATCAAGGCAAGTATACCCTTGCCAAAGTAATTCCATGCCTTGTCCTGCTTCATTAATTCATGAGATGTCTTTTGTATTTTACTTTTTACTTGATTATACGCATGAAATATTGGTTCAAAGCATCTTAAACCTCCCCTTTTTATTTTTGCTGATTTCATTCCTTGGGTATGTGGTTTTCAGGTTTCTTATTTTTTCTCTTTTTCTAGGGATCTTGCCCCGGTAAGATATAATCCTGGTGCCCTTTTTTCAAGCTTTGTTCATCCATGAGATATTTAGTTAGTTGCGATTTTCTCTGGGTGTAAACCATTGTTGTGGTTTTGTTATAATTAGTTTCAAGAGTTTTATTATAGTTGCCCCATGGTTGCTCAAAAATCGGATTGTTATCAAAAGCACCCAAACCTCTTGCCATTTTCCTTTTTTGTGTGTCAATTCCCTTGTTTTCAATTAGTGTCAAGCCCCTTGCTAATGTTTGGTATCGAACCACCCAAGTTAATTGTTTATGGGTTGTATCAAGTTAAATGTTTATGGTTGTAGTAAGTTAACTTTTAGGGTTTTGTACCAAGCTAATCGTATAGGTTTATTTGTAGATCAAGCTACTTGGTTATATTTAATATCACGTTATTGGTATGCATTTAGTATCAAGCTACGTACATAAATTCAGTATCGTATCACTTCAATTTATTTGTGTCAAACTACTTGCTTGGACAAACTCGATGTTTAGTCCGTTGGTATATATATAAGGCTCTTAGGTGGGTTGCTCTCGAGTGTTTAGGGTTCAGTGTGACTTCTTGGTGGTTCATGGAACCACTAGTAAGGGTTTTCCCGAGTAACTTAGTGCTGGATTAGGATGTGATTTTGAGGTGTGTCGGACCGATTCCGCCACCCTTGTTTTACTTCTTGTCTTATTAAGACAATATGGGTTGTTTGGTTGAGTTGGACTGATGCCACCACCACAGCACCTTGAGATATTTAGGCCTGATAGGCTTGTTTGGACCGTTGCCACCAGCCTAGGCCCTTGTTACTGATTTTGTCCATCTCCAGTATTAGGTGAATCTTTCTGCTCTAGCTTTATGTTAGGATTTATTTATTTTGCTAATCCTTCTGTAGAGATTTGTGAAGCTTGACTTCATCCGTGCACTTGGTGCACCCCTTTTTACTCACTTTTGGCGAGTATTTTTCCTTCACCTGTTTCCTTTGTCCTTACCTGTTTCACTTCTTCTTTATACTATTGTCTCATTTTCCTATTGATAAATTGCTTTGCTGAGGTGTTCTTTTCTTTGAATGCCTCAGGTTCAGGTTTACAGTTGACTGTGCGGCTAGGTTTCTTCTGAAGCTTGCTAGTGCTATAGCTGCTGCTGAGTTTTTCTCTTCCTCACTCCTGGGAGGTAGTTTCTTTAGACTTGTAGTACAGATATGCCTACTCACCAGTGGGTTCGTGTCAGTTGTTGACGCCCACTGGTGGTTTCTCTTTTAGATGCTTTGTACTTTGCTTATACTGCTAGATTTCCTGTTTTGGAGTTTATTCAACTTGCTCTTGGGAAGATTTATGCTAGGTTGCTAGTTACTTTTAAAATCTAAAAGCACTATTATATGTATATCTCATGATCAGCATGCCTTATTAAACTCAACACTACTTTCCAAGCGACGTAAAAGTTTATTTTCGTATATATGGTATAACATAAAGGTAGGGTATGCATAGTATAAGTTGTCCCCTGAGGACACTTATGCTCTCTTTTACGATGTCAAATGTAACTAAATTAATTTCCACTGCGTATAAGTATAGTTTTTAATTGTGAACTACCTTATCCACCGAGCCGAGGGATACGGCCTCTAAAATACAATTGATTTTTACATCATTAAAGCTTATGATTTTTTCATAGTCTTAGTAGTTGGTGGTTGCCTGAGCGTCGGCAGTTATCCTCTGCCTGACGTGGCATCACAACGCGTGTTTTCTCCTACTCTGATACCTCTTAAATTTCGGAGAAATTACGGGTTGTGACATATTAGCTCTGACATGGTTGTTCCTCTTATTTTGGGGAGGTTATTTCTTGGGACATCACGTGCTCTCATCGATGTGGAGAATGGATTGCTGACGCTACGTCTCGGTAGTGACAAGACAACATTGGATATGTACAAATATTGGGGGAGGCTTGTAATGCCCTAGAGTTTATGCAAAAATAGCTCACTGAATGCTACTGCGTGGCGATAGTGCTAGTGTCGATAGTAGTGTTGTGGATTTAATTGTCATAGCTCTCTATGAGTTACTCCTCGACAATAGTGCTATCGTCGGCGGTAGTATGCTAAGCTAACCATTTGACCAGTGTTGGTTGTCGATCCGACTTAAGGGCTAGTGCCCGGCGGTAGTATAATACCACGTGGCGGTAGTGTGCCAGGTACTGACAGCCATGTGTCGACGATTGTGTGGAGGTATTTAAGTGGAGGGCTTGCTAAAGAAGGCACTTATTGAGGTACCGCACGATGGTAGTGTGATACCGTGCGGCGGTAGTGTACCAAGTACTGACAACCATGTGTCGGCGATTGTGTGAGGTGCTTAAGTAGTGGGCTTACTGAATATGCCGCTGACCGAGGTACCTCGCAGTGGTAGCATGATATCGCACGGAGGTAGAAGTTAGACGAAAAGACTCATTTAAATCAAAGTCGTTGGTGGATTTTGAGTGTGATCCGTTGGCTGGAGGGTATTCTTGTTGTTATATGGTTGAGGAATTAGGGTTTATGCCTCATTTATTTGAGGCCTTTCTCTTTCTAAGTGGTAGAGAGGGGAGAGCAACAGAAGAAGAAGAAGGAGAGATCCCACCATTGCTGACCAACATCCCAATGTATGGAAAACACTTATTATTAGAAACAGTTTTTAAGATCTTAATTCCAAGCTATTGTGTAATAATTTCATTCCTATTACTATTATTAGTGTACATTTGTCATTGTGGGTTCTTAATACTCTAAAAGCTTCCGTTAGAATGCAACTCTGAGTTAGGATACGTGAATGTTTCGGTTTCAATGCATAACTCTGCTGACTATCCGTGGAATTTGGCGTGTGTCCCCGGTCGGACCTTTTGTTATATTCTATAAGATGAATGAGGGTTTTACAATTTGGTATAAGATTCCGGTGTCAAACTTTCTTATTCAAATTCTTGTGTGAATTCTTTTAAGGGGTGGTGAGCATGTGCATGTGCGTTACCGTTATAACATGAAAGAACCCATGAATGTCTACTTAGGAATGTAAATACAAAAGTTTGTGCAATTTTACTAGTCGCTTAATTGTGTGTTTCATGATTGTAGGTGACTAGTTGGGGTGTGGGATAGTCACAATCTCGAATCTTTGTGGTTAGTGTATAACCTATCGGTGTGTATACACCTCATCCTTTAGCAGAGACAATACAATTTGTTGTTGAAGCCCAGTTTATGCTGATTAATGCACAACCAGGAGGGAAAGTATAGAGTCTTACCCTTGTGGTTGACCAAGTGTAGGTTGGCATAGCTAAGAAGAGTGTAGTGAGACAAGCTTTCATTCGGCAGTTTATACCTTCTACCGGGCATAACCAGTTCCTGACTTTTGAACAGGGAGAGCACACAGTTGATGAATACCTATGTGAATTCATTAGGCTGATAAAATAAGCGGAGCTTATATTCGAAAGTAAGGAGACTAAAGCCAACAAGTTTTATGATGGCTTGCAAAATGATTTACGACTATTACTGGTGAGTCCAATATTAATTGGATTACATGCCTTGGTGATGACAGCTATATCATTGGAAATGGACTTGGAGAAAGTTAGATCAAAATAAGAGTTCAAGGTGTCAAATTTTTCAAAGTCTAACCGTCGCAAGACGAAGAAGAAGTTTAGTTTGTTGGAGTCAACTTTTTTTGTTATTATAGGATCAAATAAAAGTCAAGGTCTTTATATTTGCTTTATTTGTGGAAAGTTAGGCCATATGGCCCGTGTTTGTTGTAGTGGCCCTCCAAAGATGGTTACAAAGGTGGGTGCTCCTTTTGTGGGGAATAAGAAGTCCAGGTATATTGGGCCACCTCTTTCTACAGTCTCTGGAGTGAAGGTTAGGAGAGATCCATGCACCTATTATATTTACCGTCAAGTGGGATATTATGCCAAAGAGTGTCCCAATGGTTCGCAAAAGATGGGGAGAAATATGAGAGCATCTTATGCCAGGAAAGGAAAAACAGTAGAGTTTAATACATCCTCAAGCACTCCAACTCAGGCAAGGGTCTATCAAACTAGCAATGTAGTGGCAGGTATGAGTAAGTATATAATATTTAGTTCGTTATATATTGTATACCTTGTGTATGTATGCATGATTGGCATATTACTATCTAAGTTTGAACCCGATGTTCACCTGTCTGGTAAGAACACTCTTTGACTTGTGTAATTTATGGACTTATGTTATTTATTAAAGTGCCTTTATTGTTACTAAAGATGAGGTTGGTATAATGTTGCCTTATGGGTAGAGGGTGAATGCGGGTAAGGATAATTGTGTTAAGGTACGGTTAGGAAGTAATGATTTTCATGTGGAAACATTGATGCTACCGACATCAAAGTTTGTTGTAATCTTTTGCATGGACTGGCTCTCGTAGCAGCATGCATACATTGATTGTAATTTAAAAGAAGACACACTAGGGCAATATAATGAACACAAAACCAAGTTTGCTGGTATGCAAGGATCCAGCAAGATATTGATGTCTGCTCTCCAAGTGGTCAAGGCGGTTCAGAAGGGCTCATAGTTATTCTTAATGTTATTGGAGCTGAAGTCCAGTTTGAGTGATGTTACTATTATATCGAAGTTTACGGATGTGTTCCTAAAGATCTCCCTTAGATTACACTACAGCGAGAGATCAACTACACTATTGAGTTGGTTCCAGGTGCGAAACATATGTCACGCTCACCGTACCATATAACACAAAAGGAGATTGTAAAATTGAAGGTTCGTTTACAAGAGTTGCTAGAGCAAGTCTATACATCTAAGTATGTCACCTTGGAGTGAGTTGATCCTCTTTGTGAAGAAAAAGGATGGAATATTGCGTATATATATTGACTACCAAGAACTAAACAAGCTGACAGAGAAGAACAAGTATCTGATTCAAAGAATCGATGATTTGTTTAATCAGTTTATTGGATCAACTTTCTATTCCAAGCTGGATTTGAAGCCCGGTTATTACCAGTTGAGAATCAGTGAAAGTGATATTCCCAAAATGATGTTCAGCACGCGTTATGGGCATTACAAGTTCACAGTTATGCCATTTAGCTTAACGATTGTGCTTTCGGTGTTTATGGATTTCATTAACAGAATGTTCAGGGAGTATTTGGACCGGTTTGTAATAGTCTTCATTGATGATATCATGATTTACTCTCAGTCGGAAGAAGATCATGTGGATTACTTATGCACTGTTTTGGAAACTCTGAGATGGAGTTAGTTGTACGCCATGTTCTCAAGGTGTGAGTTTTGGATATCATCAGTAGTATTCCTCGGTCATGTGGTTAGTGGAAAAGGAGTTTTGGGGGATCTGACAAAGATAGTTGTGATACAAGAGTGGCCTGTGTTTTCTACGGTGGTGGAAGACTGAATTTTCCTAGGACTTACCTACTACAATATGCGCTTCGTAGAGAACTTCTTGTGGATAGATCTACCTCTCACTACCTTGATGAGGAAGAATTAGAAGTATGTTTGGATGGCAGAGTGCAAATGTTTTAGAAATGTAAGAGCCGTCTGACCATGATGCCTATTTTGTGCTCGCCAAATGGTCTAGAAGGCTATGAGATTTATAGTGATGCCTCAGGGAGCGGCTTGGGCTACGTTTTTCTGCAGTTTGGTAAAGTTATTGTGTATGGCTCTCACTAGCTAAAGTTTCAAGAGAGGAATTATTTAGTTCTTTACTTGGAGTTAGCGGTCGTAATATTCACTCTTAAGCATTGGTGATACTGCTTGTATGGTGTGAAGATCGATATCTTTACGGACCATAAGAGCATAAAGTATCTAATAGATCAGAAAGATATGATCTTGCGACAACGGAGGTGTATGGAGTTCCTTAGGGACTAGACCTTCAAGATTTATTATATTCTCGGTAAGGGAAATGTTGTTGCAGATGCATTGAGTAGAAGGGTTTCTGCATAGCCCAATTGGATTTTGATGCACGATGAACATCTAAACAGTGACTTAAAAGCCTTGTGAATCTCTTGTGTCAAAAGAGGAACAACGATTAATGCATGCCTGAGCTGGACGGAGGTGCAATGTGATCTTGCAGATAGGATTCGATAAGCATTGGAGATTTATGAAAGCCTGAAGCGCTATGTAGTAGAGACAAAGGATGGTTCTAATGTTGAGTTTTATTATGAATATAGTTGTTTGGGGGGAAGATAACCGTTTGTGCATCCCAAAGTTTGGAACTTTAGGGGAAGAGTTGATATATGCGGTTCATTTTTACCAAGTACTTGATCCACCCGGGGTGCACCAAGATGTATAAAGACATGAAGATGTTGTTCTGGTGACTGTGTTCGAAGGACATAGCTCATTAAGTGGCAAAGTGTCATACTTGTCTACTATTGAAGGCTAAATGTTAGAGGCCTGGTGGATTTCTAAAGTCTTCGCCGATTCTAGAATGGAAGTTCGATGATATATTGATGGATTTCGTGCATGGATTACCGATATCGCAATACGGGAACGATGTCGTCTAGGTAATCATAGACCGTTAGATAAAGGTGTCACACTTCATTCCGAACTGGAAAGATGATTTAGAGGAAAAGCTAGCAAATCTCTAAATGGATAACATTGTACGATTGCACGGTGTGCCTCATAGAATCGCAAGTGACCGTGATGGGCGTTTCACTTCAAATTATTGGAGGCTAATCCACTAACTGTTTGGAATCAAGTTAAAGTGCAGTACGACCTTCGATCCTTAAACTGATGGGCAGACCAAAAGGACCAATAGAACAATGGAGGATATGCTCCATATGTGCTCCTTGGATTTTGAAAAGCGGAGGGAGGATCATCCTTTTATGATAGAGTTCTATTACAACAATGACTACCAAACGAGTATACAAATGGCTCCCCTTGAAGCCCTTTATGGTAGACAGTGTCGTACCCTCTTAGCTTGGGAAGAGACAGGTGAAACTAAGTTATTTAAGCGAAAGGAAGCTGAAGATGCTACTTTAACCATATGAGCAACCCAGGAGTGATTATTGATTGCTCAGGATAGGCAGGACAAATATTACAACAACAAGCACCGGAACATCGAGTTCGTCGTAGGTGACTGTGATTATCTAACGATCAAACCATTCAATAACATTTCAAGAATTCGACGATTGAAAAAGCTAAGTCTGCAATACCTTGTACCGTTTAAAGTTTTGAAAAGTGTTGGTGAAGCTACTTATCGGCTCGCTCTTTCGGCAGAGTTGAGCGACTCGTACGATGTATTCTACATATTAGTGCTGAGGAAGTCATTGAAAGAGCCTACTCAAGTGATTGTTGTTGATCAAGTGTCGGTCGATGGGGGGGGGGGGGGGGCTAAAGAATAAGGTAGAGCCTATTTGCATCGAGGACATTGACGTTAAACAACTGCAGAATAAAATGATCTGAATGTTCAAAGTTCACTGGGGCAATTGCGGACGTGAAGAGCTTTCTTGGGAACGGGAGAAGACTATGTTTGAGGAGATAATCTAGCTATTCCGCCAAGGTACCATTCAAGTTTTGCTTATATTCTGCTATTTTATTTCATTCTGGAAGATCGAGACGAACTTTATTTAAGGGGTGGAGAGTTGTAATGCCACAGAGTTTACACAAAAATAGCTCATTGAATGCTACCGCCCAGCGGTAGTGCTAGCGCCGGTGGTAGCATTATAGATTTATTTGTCGTAGCTCCCTGTGAGATATTACCCGGCGACCCGACGATAGTGCTATCATTGGCGATAGTATGTTTACCTGACTGTTTGACCAATGCTGGTTGCTGAACCGACTTAAGGGCTAGCACATGATGGAAGTATCATATCGTGGTTCGTTAGTGTGCCAGGCACTGGCAGCCGTGTGTCGGTAATTGTGTGGAGGTGTTTAAGATGTGGGCTTGCTAAAGAAGCCACCGACCGAGGTACCTATCGACAGTAACATGATGTCGCGCAGTGGTAGTGTGGCAGGTACTGGAAGCCACGTATCAGTGATTGTGTGGAGGTGCTTAAATGGTGGTCTTGCTGAAGAAGCCACTAACTAAGGTACCATGCGACGGTAGCGTGATACCGTCTGGTGGTAGCTCTCAGACGGAAAGCCTCGTTTAAATCAGAGAATTTTGTAGATTTTGAGCGCGATCTGATGGCTGGATGGTATTCCTGATATTATATGGTAGAGTAGTTAGGGTTTACACCACATTTCTTTGAGGCCTTTATCTTTTTAAGAGGAAAAGAGAGGGGAGAGAAAAGGAAGAAGAATAAGGAGAGATACCGCCATTGCTGGAGCTTCAGATCTCCAATTGCGAGCCAAGTGAAAATCCACGAAGAGCATCCAAGGGCAGTTCTTTCTATTCGGTTGGATTTTTCTTTCATATAACCCAAGAGAACTTCAATGGTAACAATTCTCCTTTTGGACAAGTAGAGTCCTTATTTGGCATGTTAGAAAGGAAACCCCCACCATTGGTGGAGAACGAGAGGTTTCCACAAATTATCCAAACATTATACAAAGTATCCTCGGTAAAAAATGCACATAGTGTCAAAATTGAAGTACGAACATAAACATATTGTATGAAACCTATCCGGACAAGTTGGTCTGGATTGGTGATGGATATAATGTTCTTTGCATGTTGGAGAAGACAACATGATTTATGTTGTTTTTGGGTTATGAGTGATGTAGAGTGTTGTAGGGGGTCTTGGAGGCTAACTCTATGGAATACCAAAAAAGTGGATAGAATTAAAGTTCAGTTTGGTACCGCCCGACGATAGTTGTCACTGCTGGAGGTAGCTCCCAGTGAGTTGATATGTGATTGCAAGCCCGGTCTTGGGGACAAGGTGGGTAGCTTGTAGAGCTGAGTTCCAGGTGTGCCCAGTTTTGTTGGTCGTGAGTGCCATCCTTGGAAAATAATGCGGTTATGTATGCAAAAATGGGAAAGGACCAGTTGACTCACACTGTTGTCTCATAGACATTGTGATTTGAGCAACGTGCTTAGTTTAACATAGGAAAGAGTTGTTGCTATGCGCCTAACTAGGGAATGCTCAATATTACCATCGGACTGGGACTGAGGATGATGGTGGAACCCTGGAAATCTGGTACACCGATAATGTTCTATTAGTGCATGATACGGTCGGCCGGTCGCCCCAATGTTTATGATGGATGGTGCTTAAAGTGCAAACTCTTAATTTATATTTGTACTTGTTGCTTGCCTACTTGGAACGAGTTCCGCCGCCCAGGGTATGGTGGGGTCGTTATAAATTGGTCAACTAAACCTGACCTTTACTTTATTTTCCACTACAGAGTGGATTGTCCTAATGCAGGTGCTGGAGAGCCAAGTGGAAATTAGCGGGTTGAAGTCCCTTTTGTGCTATGCCGGACCTCACAGGCCAATCAATTTTTGTCTTACTATTTTCATGTATTGCTAGCCCGCGTGTCGATGTATTGAAAACAGTTATTATTTAAAATTGTTTGTAAGGCGTTAAGGCCAATCAATTGTGTAATACTTTCATTGTTATTGTTACTGTTAGTGGACATTTCTGGTTTTGGATTATTAATACTCCAAAAGCTTCCGTTAGAATGAAACTCCGAGTTAGGATATGTGGATGTTTTGGTTTTAATGCGTAACTCCGCTGACTGTCCGTGTAGTATGGCATGGGCCCTGATCAGACCTTTTGTTATATTCTATATGACAAATAGGGATGTTACAAGGTTGTTTGCATTGATGTCGAACTCCTCGAGTTCTTAGAGGTTGAACCTGATGTTTTGACACAACTCCCATGGAATGGAATTCATGAGGAGATCACTTCAGACTTAGAGGATGTCGGTAGAGATGTTTTTTGTGGCGATGGACACTTTGGCAAAATCTGACTTAGAGTGCACTTCTGCAACTTAGTTATCAACACCTCTGGAACTTTCACTCAATCCCCTGCCATCTACCTTGAAGTACTTATTTTTGGGAGAAAATCATAATCATTTCAGAATTTCTTCCACCTTAGCATGAGCGTCGACGGGGTGACCTCTTGCGTAAGCATATGGGTGCTTTTGGGTGGAAAATCACTAATATAAAGGGTATTAGCCAACTGTTTACATGCACAAGATTTTGTTAAAAGAGAGTGACAATTTGACCACACAACCTCAGCAAAGTCTAAATCAAAGGATGGAAGAGATTGTCAAAAATGAGGTGATCAAGTTGTTACATGCTAGAATTATATACCTGATTAGTGATAGCAAATGGTTAAGCCCGGTCCAGTTGGTTCCTAAGAACGGGGGATCATTGTTGTCCTGAATAAGCATAATAAACTGTTTCCAACTCGAATCATCACAGTTTGGAGGGTGTGTATAGACTATAGGATGCTTAACGATGTCACACACAAGGATCACTTCCCTCTTCCATTTATTGACCAGATGCACTAGAAGTTGGTAGGAAAAGATTATTATTACTACCTTCTTGACGGATATTCAGGGTATAACTAGATTCTTATCGATCTGGAAGACCAAGAGAAGATGACTTTACCTGTCTAACCGAAACCTTCGTATTTTAAAGAATGCCTTTTGGACTCTACAACTCCCCAGCTACCTTCCAACACTTCATGCTTTCCATATTTAATGATGTGGTGGGTAAATTATAAGAAGTGTTCATGGATGCTTCACTCTCTTTGGTGCTTATTTTGATTCATGCTTGATGAATATCTCATTATTCCTTAAGCGCTGCGAGGAAACTAAGTTAGTTCAGAATTGGGAAAATGTCTTTTCATGGTACCAGAGGGGATTGTCCTGGGGCATAAAATATCTAATAAGGTTATTGAGGTTGATCAAGCTACGGTGGAAACTATCAAAAAACTCCCCCTTGAATGTCTGTGAAGGGGATCTGTAGCTTCATGGGGCACACTAGATTAATCGGCATTTTATTTGGAATTTTTCCACCATCGCTAGGTTGTTTTGCAATCTACTGGTAAAGATGAGAAATTTGACTTCAATGATGAGTGCTTTCATACCGTTAATGTGTTGAAGTATTGTTAGACGACTATACCCATGTTGACATCACCGGATTGGTCATCTTCTTTAGATCTTTTGTGTGATGCTAGCAATGTCACGGTTGGACCCGTTTTGGGTAGAGAAAAAATAGTATCTTTTATGTAAATTATTACTCAAGCCACACTTTGAATGATGCTTAATAGAATTACACAACAATAGAGAAAGAGTTGTTGTCGGTTATCTTTTCTCTCGAAAAGTTTCACTCATATCTTATCTTGCCCAAAGTAATCGTACACACAGATCATGCAGCCTTGAAGTACCTCATGCCAAAAAAGGATGCCAAACCAAGCCTCATTCGGTGGATCCTTATGCTTCAGGAGTATGATACTGAGATACATGATAAGAGGCGAGTGGAGAATATGACGTTGACCACTTGTCTAGGCTTGAGCTTGGTGGCCCCACTATGGTGGAAGCTTGATGAGTGTAATACGACAAGCGCACCGGTCGCACAAGTAATAAAGTTTTGGGAGTAAATCCCCAAGTGTCGGTCTCTTGAGGAATGCAATTAGCGTATGAAAGATATGGTACCTAAACACCTAGAGGGGGGGGGGGGTGAATAGGTGACCTAATCCTTTTTAAAGAACCTGGCAGCAATAAGTTATATCACAGAATACTAACTATTTTATCACAGCAAAAACACAACATGCACATCAACAATCACAGCACAGCACAACATACACAATGGTTTATAGTGGTTCCCCAAGATATGGGTACATCCACTTTCCCCCTTCGCCTATCTAGCAGTGTACTAGATTCGGCCAAACTCCTCCACTGTCTCAGAACCCAAATTGGTTCCTACACCTCAGACCTAAAGCCTTACAACTCAGCTTTATCCCAAAGCCTACACTCAGCCAACCAAGGCCTACACTCAGCCAACTAAGGCCTACATTCAGCCAACCAAGGCCTACACTCAGAGATCTCAATCTCCTACACTCAGGCTCTCAAGCCCTACCCTCAGCCTTTATAATTATAGGCTTATAATTCACTCAGATCCAAAGGATCCTACAAGTTAAAAATGTATTACAAATATTAACTCAACAACTCAGAAATGAAAGAGGGGAGTTGAGAGTTTCTTGATGAGTTCTTGGAAGAACTCAGCTGGATTCACTCTGACTTAGCTTTCTTCAAAGCTTCTTGAGTAGAACTGAATAAGACTGAATCCTCCTGCAGTTGTTCCTTGACCTCTGCCACTTAAGATCCAGAATGAATCTGAATCCTTCTTCTCAGCCTAGTTCCAAAGGCTGATTTTTTGGATGGAGCCCTCTCTCTCCAACTTCTTAGATCTGCTCTTGGACTGCAAGATCTTCTTGTGTTGATACTCTGTGTACCACTTTGATAACTTGTTCTTCAACAATGTGATCCACTTGAACAACAATCTGAACCACTCTTGAACTCCTATTTCTGTAAACTGTAGGTGCCTATTTATAGGCCTTCTTCGTGGTAACCGGCTGGTCCGGTCCATAACTGACTTCTAATATCTCTGACAGGTGCTGTAGACCGGCTGGAACGGCAGCTGTCAAGTCATCCAGTCATTTCTTGAAAATCTCTAACTGTCTGAAAGTGTCGAGACTTTCTGTCTTTAAGTGTCGACACTTATAGTCCAAGTGTCGACACATGTTGTGTAAGTGTCGACACAAGTCTACAAGGTGTCGACACAACTCATTGTATGTCTCGACACAGTTTCTTCTGCATGTGTCGACACTGAAATTGAGTGTCGACACAAGTACTTGTTCTTCTATCTGTACTGAATTCTTCTAAGTGTCGACACATCACCTTTGTGTCGACACAACTTCTTGTGTTGAATCTGTCAAGTGTCGACACTACTTCTTGGTGTCGACACATAGTCTTCTATGTTGATTCTTGCTGAGTGTCGACACAGCTCCTTGTGTCGACACACCTTCTTTTTGTTGAGACTTCAGCTGAGTGTCGACACATTCCCTTAGTGTCGACACTTGTACTTAGAATAATTTTGTTGATCTTTCTGATCTTTGCTGAGTGTTGACACAACTCCTTATGTCGACACTTTCTTTAAGTGTAGAGTCTTTAGCTAAGTGTCGACACATTGTGCTGGGTGTCGACACATACTTCAAGTGCTGACTCTTCTGTTGAGTGTCGACACATTGTGCTGAGTGTCGACACTTGTACTTAGTCTCTGCTGACTTTTACTGAGTGTCAACACAGCTTCAAGTGTCGACACTTTCTGGTGTAGACACAGCTTCACTGGGTGTCGACACAGCTCCTTGTGTCGACACTTTCTGTCTGCACTTTTCTTCACTGAGTGTCGACACAACTCCAAGTGTCGACACTTTCTGTCTGATGTCGACACAATGACTCCAAGTGTCAACACTGCTTGTCTGGGTGTCGACACAAGTCTTCTTAAGTGTCGACACTTTCCCTCTGGGTGTCGACACATGGACTTAGAAACTTTTTGCTTCAGTCCAGTGATTACTTAACCTGCACAAGTAAACTCAACATACATCAAATACATTATGATGTATATCATTGAGTTGGGTGAGGCTTATTTAAATCAGGTACATTTGATCAATGTACCCAACAATCTCCCCCTATTTGGAGAAGTCATAACCCTTAGTCAATGATATACACCATTCATAATTAAAAATTACAAAATGATGTAAAGCAGATTATATTCAGCAGGGTAAACATAAACATGTATTAATTCACACATCTATACACATTCATCATTTCAGAACAAACAAGAAATAGACACATTCACAGAACAATCATGAAATATATTTATCATATATTGTTCTAACATTTTTCTTATACATCTTCAGTGGTTTACAAAAATGTTTTACATTTAAAAGATTACAAAATAATCTTCAAGTAAAATCTTAATCTATTTCTGATCAGGTTCCTTGATAACTATTCCCTTGCCAGCTTGAACTTGAGCTTTGACAGGGGCATCAGCAGTTTCAGCAACAACAGGCTTCTTACCTTTTAGATCTTTCTTTTTAAGTTCTTCTGCCTTGATCTTCTGCCTCTCAAAATAATGATATGGCTTAGGGAAGTACTTGCTAGGCTCCACTGCAGTAGGAGGTAGCTTTCCCATCTTAGCCTTCCTTCTATACTGAACTATTGCTTCCTGTCTGATCTCATGTTTTCTCCATTCAGCTTCAGAAAACCATTTGTTCCTGTCATGAGTATTGTACTTGGCAGCTTTCCAGGCAGTTAAAATTATATTTCTAGAGGTAGGGCTCCACTGTTCAAAGTCTGGCCTTTGTTCTGCTTGTTCCCTAAACCTCTTTTTGGACAACCTTGTCTCTTCTTCTTTCTGTAATGCCTCTTGCATGGCTTCAGATATAGGTTGAACAACCTTTTCAATATGGACATTGTCCTTGCCCTCAGGTGGGCTATACATTGTGCTCACATCTGCTTGAATCATTTAAAAGTCTGGAGGTGGATAAATGACCTGAGCTACTTCTAGTTGCTTACCTCCAAAATAAGCAGGATTTAGTCCAGATTTAGCAACCTCATTGTCATCACACAGAGGAGGATATCCAAGTGTAGCTCTGATGGAATTTGATATCCACTTAGCATGTTCAGAGCTTGCCTTGACTAGTACTCTCTCCCCCTTTATGACTTCTCTAGTCATGTGATCTCTGACATCATCCTTCTTAAATCTGATTTGACTATCCAAGTAACTGATGCCATCTTTAAAGAAAGGTTTAAGCTTTTAAGTTGTTCAGATATGACCTTTTGGGAGGCTTGGATTGCAGTCTTTACAGCAGAAATTTCCTCTTGAAATATTTTATCAGAATCAGCTTTAGTAGTAGCAGTAGATGTAGAAGGTTCAGCAGCCTTGTTCTTCAACTCAGTGACTATAGCATTATGGGAGGCAGTCAAATTGTCATTCATTCTTAATTGATTCTCAAGAACATATCCTTGTTTCAATGCTATGTCATCCACTTGTTCTTTGATCTTCTCTTGGTGTGTTGCCAAATACACCACTGCATTTCCACCTTTGTGGAAGCAATCAGTCATTTCCTTTTTGTTAAGGTTCATTTCAAACCTTATAGACTTTATATCTTGGGCCATATCAAACTGCAAAGTTTTGTGCCCTTCATATACATAAGCCTCTATAGCTTTCCTCTGTTCATCCAGTTTTATCTGCATGGCAATCATTAATGCACTATAATCAACAGGTGGAGCTTGTTGAACTATAGGCTGTGGGGCTATAGATTGCAGAGCTTTCTTATAACTCTGACTTCTCCTTTTAAAACCATACAGTTTCTTCTTCTTTGCCCTAGCACTCTTCTCATCTTCAGAGGCAGAAGTGCTGGCTATGTCAACCCTATCCTTAGGGCTTGGAGGTCTGTCAGCTTGCACATCAGGTGCCTTCTCAGTTTCTGACCTTAAAGGCTCTTCCAGAACTTGCACTTGCTCCCCCTCAGCAACAGCATTATCTCTTGTATCAGCATCCTTGTCCATGTCAAAATCTTGTTGGTCTAGATTAAGGAATAAGTCTTCCATTGTATATTCTGGTGGGGAAGAAGCTGGAGAAGTTCTTGGTTCTTCAACCACAGGATCAGGAATAACTGGAACAGCAGATGTGTCTTCTAGAACAACATCTAGTTCTTGACTATGCAGCTGAGTTTGCTGAGGAACATCAGACAAATCAGCATCTTCTATAAGATATTCTAAAGTATTTAGGTCAGTGAGTACCTCTTGTATGATGGTGGTGGCTTGCTCACTGTCCAGTGTAGATGGTTCTTCTACAACTGGAGGCTCCCCCTGGCTGTGATCCTTGTGGATGGGGCTAGCTTCAGGCAGCTCCCCCTGGATCTCAGCAATCTCTTGAGCAGCAGGAGATTTCACTACAGCCTCTTCCTCTTGATCATCAGGAGTGAAAACAACATGTTCTTCACTCCCTGAACTACTGGAGGACTCTTGTGCCATTGGAGCAGTTTTTCTCTTTTTCTTTGGGGGAATCTCCTTCTCAGTAACTGTCTTCTCTAGGGTTGGCATTTCCTTGGACAACACCCTGTCCCATCTTGAAAAGATCCTTTGATCCATCTTCCTCATGTGGTTTATCTTGCTTCCTACAGCAGTACTCATTATCTCTGGTATCACACCAGCTAGGTATAGACTAATGATTCTGCCCAGATTGGGCTTCTTCAAGCTCTCATTAATCTTCTCATAAACCACTAAAGACCAGTCTGTTTTCAGAGTGAAGATTATCCTTGTCATGATTCCAAATATATAGGCAGACACTCTGTCATGCCCTCCAGGTTTGCTGAGTAAGACCTTTCCCACAATCTCAGACATGAACTTTCCTTGATTATTCATGCCTTTCCTGTTGAAAACAGAACCCAGCTTCATCTTTGGATCAAGTCCACACCAGGTTAGAGCTTCCCTGGTCTTGGATGCAGTAATTTCTTCTTCATCTTGAGTTTTTGGTAGCTGGAGCACCTTCCTCAGATTTTTAGGTGAAACCTTGACCTTAGTTCCATGAACTCTGGATTTGATTCTGAATCCAGATTCATCTACTGCAGCTCCATTAAGGAATTCAAGAACCTCTTTCTTCCAAATCTTAGTAGGTTCTGAAACTAAGTACTCTAACCCAGAGTCGGCGACTAGGGTTACTACTGCCTGAATTTCTTGATCGGCATCGTCGAACGCGCCGTGCACAAGCTCATATCCTTCGTTAATGTTATCCTCAAGCTTAGGTGCCATTAGGGTTTGTAGAAGTTGTTTTTAGAAAAGAGAGGTGTCGACACAGTAGTTTTGGTCTCGAAACTTTGAAAGCGTGTCGACAAACAAAGACAGAACCCTATTTATACCTTTCGAATTTTGAAGATGAACAGGCGGGACAGCTAACTTAAAATGTGTCGACACTGGCAATAAGTGTCGACACTGACTTATAATGTCTCGACACAAGTTTAGTCAACAGATTTTATGTGTCGACATTTGGTTATGTGTCGACACAACATAACTCGACACATTGTCGAGACTTTACTTAGAAAATTCTGAGTAAAACATAAGTGTCGACACCATATTGGATGTGTCGACACCTACTTGTCATGTGTCGACACTAACATTCTGAAGTGTCGACACCAACATCCTGGATGTGTCGACACCTTTTTCCTGAAGTGTCGACACCACTATTCTGTGTCGACATAGACTTGTCTATGTGTCGACACTTTTTTACTTAGCCAATTTTAATTCTGTAAACTTACTCTAAGTTTAACATTCCTAGTTCAATTTTGAATCTATTGAACTTAGCTTCTTCTAGGGCTTAGTAAACATATCAGCTATTTGATTATCAGTTTTAACATATTCAAGTAAAATATCTTCTCTTTCTACATGCTCCCTAAGAAAGTGATATTTAATTTCAATATGTTTAGTTCTACTATGTGATACAGGGTTATTAGCTATTGAAATAGCACTTGTAGAATCACAGAAAAGTGGAGTTCTACTTACTTGAAATCCATAGTCCTCTAGCTGATGTTGTATCCACAGAAGTTGAGCACAGCAACTTCCTGCAGCTACATACTCTGACTCTGCTGTGGAGATAGCCACACTGGTTTGCTTTTTGCTACTCCATGAAATTAGTCTCCCACCTAGGAATTGACAGGTTCCAGTAGTGCTCTTTCTATCTTCTTTGCATCCTGCAAAGTCTGCATCTGAATAACCTGTTAGATCAAAATCTCCATTCCTAGGGTACCAGAGGCCTAGATAGGGAGTGCCCTTTAGATATCTCAATATTCTTTTGACTGCTGTCAAATGAGACTCTTTAGGGCAGGCTTGATACCTAGCACAAACACATGTAGCATACATGATGTTAGGTCTACTAGCAGTCAAGTATACTAGGGAGCCAACTATCCCTCTATACAAGGTTTCATCTACAGGTTTCCCTGCATCATACTTGCTAAGAGACATACTTGACCCCATAGGAGTCTTCATGGTGCTGGATGAATCCATACCATACTTCCTTATGAGTTCTAGGGTGAACTTTGACTGAAAAATGGACAAACCACTCTCTGTCTGTTTAACTTGGAGACCCAAGAAAAACTTCAGCTCTCCCATACTACTCATCTCAAATTGACCTTGCATAAGTTTTGCAAACTTTTTGCAAAGGCTGCTTTCAGTAGACCCAAATATAATGTCATCTACATATATTTGGAATAGTATAACTTTGCCTCTAGATTCCCTAAGGAATAGAGTCTTATCTATTTTCCCCCTTGAGAATTTGTTCTCAATGAGGAAACTAGATAGGGTTTCATACCAAGCCCTAGGGGCTTGCTTTAACCCATATAAAGCTTTCCTAAGTCTATATACATGATGAGGTAGAGTTGGATCAACAAAACCTGAAGGCTGTTCCACATAGACTTCTTCTTTAAGATTACCATTTAGGAATGCTGACTTGACATCCATTTGGTATACCTTGAATCCTTGATAGGTTGCATAGGCCAAGAACATTCTTATGGCTTCCAGTCTGGCTACTGGAGCAAAGGTTTGATCAAAATCAATACCTTCTTCTTGCCTATATCCTTTAGCAACCAGTCTAGCCTTATTCTTAATGATGACCCCTTGTTCATCCATCTTATTCCTGTAGATCCACTTAGTTCCTGTTACATTGTGGTCTTTAGGTTTAGGAACTAATTCCCAGACCTTGCACCTCTTGAACTGATTAAGCTCTTCTTGCATTGCTTCAGTCCATTGTGGATCTTGTATTGCTTCTTCAAACTTCTTAGGTTCAACTTGTGACAGAAAGCTGGAGTAGATTGCTGCATTCATGTTTCTACTCCTGGTTTGAACTCCTTATCTTGGATCTCCAATAATCAGCTCTACTGGATGATCTCTAAGATGCCTGTGGGCTAGAGGCATCCTAACTTCTGGTTGAACCACTTCAGCATCTGCATCATGCTGTATTCCTTGTATTTCTTCAGCAATTGGCACATGTAGTTCTCCCCTGGACAACAGCTACTTTCTTCTACTTGTTGTCTTGCAGCAGGCACTTCTTCTATAATAAGCTTGTCCATTTTCTTTGTCAATCCTGTGGGGCTGCATACACTGCTAGACAACTCATTATTAATAAGTTTAGTCTCATCAAAAACTACATGCACTAATTCTTCTACAACTTGTGTAGTCAAGTTGTAGACTCTATAAGCCTTACTATTATTACTGTACCCAACAAAAATTCCCTCTTGGGACTTGGCAGCAAACTTAGTTAAGTAAGACTTCCCATTGTTAGGTATGAAGCATTTATAACCAAGGATCCTAAAATAGGATAGGTTTGGTTTCCTGCCTTTCATAACTTCATAGGGGGTCTTGTTTAGCCCTTTAGTGATGGTGGCCCTATTTATAACATGGCATGCAGTGTTAACTGCTTCAGCCCAGAAGTACTCTGGCAGTGATGTATCACTTAATAAGGTCCTACCAGCCTCTATCAAGGTTCTATTCTTCCTCTCAGTAATGCCATTTTGCTGAGGTGTTCTAGGTGAAGAGAATTCTTGAAATATCCCAAAGTCTTCACATAGTTTTGTCATGGTATCAGACTGAAATTCAGTACCATGGTCACTTCTAATTTTGACCACTGTACTATTTAGTTCATTCTGAATTTGCTTGACAAAGCTATAGAAGACACTAGGTGTTTCAGATTTCTGTCTTAAGAAGAACACCCAGGAAAACCTTGAGTAGTCATCTACAACTACAAAGGTATAGACCTTCCTACCTAAGCTGTGAACTAGCATTGGACCAAAGAGATCCATATGCAAGAGGTACAAACATCTCACAACATCTTTGTTTTCTATGCTTCTAAAGGTGGATTTAGTCTGCTTGCCCTTTTGACAAGCTGAGCAAATACCATCTTTAACACACTTAACTTGAGAATCATTCCTCACTAACTCTTTGCTAAAGAGTTTGCTAATAGTCTTGTAGTTAAGATGGGCAAGCCTCTTGTGCCATTTGACACAATGAGAGACTGTCTCATCAGCTACAAGATAAACTAGAGAACCATTGTTCTCAACCATAATGTCTAGGCAGTAGACATTCCTCTTCCTATAACCTGTCAAAATGATCTCTTGATCACTTGACCTCTTGATATGACAACCATTTTTAACAAATGAGATGTCATACCCTACATCACTTAATTGACTTATACTTATTAGGTTGTGTTTCAACCCTTTAACATAAGCCACTTGAGTAATGGTAACCATGTTTGTAGAAATGTTACCAAACCCTTTGATGATTCCTTTTTCAGAACCACCAAAGGTGACTTTTGGACCATCTTTTACTGGAATGTAGTCCTTTAGTAATCTTCTAGTTCCAGTCATATGTCTGGAACATCCACTGTCCAAGTACCATGTTGGGTATGGTCACTTGGACTCACCTGCAAAACAGATTAATGAACCTTAGAACCCAAAGAATTCTTGGGTCCTTGGTACTTGTTAGTCTGCAATCTGACAAAGCTACCCACTGGCTTTCCAACAGGTAGTTTTGTACTCACTTTGGCACTAGCATTGTGCCAACAGTCCACTGCAAAATGGCCAACTTTGCCACAGCACCAACATTCAAACTTATTGTACCTTTGCTTAGGTACTGCCTTGGCTGTCTTGTCTACAGCAGGCTTGTTGAATGTTGGGGCTTTGCCCTTGGACTTAGACTTGGACCAGTCCCTGCATGTCTAATAAAGCCCAGTCCAGCCTTTCCTTTATGATGAACAAATTCATCAATTAAAGGTAACACTGACTTAGGTTTAGAAAACCTAGCAACAAGCTCTCTCTCTCTCTTTCTGAAGATTGACCTCCAGACTTTTGATTTGATCATTTTTAAATGATATAGTACCCATTTGAATCACTGTTATGTGCTTCAACCTGGCTATCTCATTCAGTTTTTGATCAAAAGACTTCTCAAAATCTGTTGCTGCAGCTTTAAGAATAGCAATTTCTTTTGCCTGACTTTTGGCTAGGGTCTTGCTTTTCTTGTAAGCCTGCAACAGCACCTTATATTCATCTATAAGCTGATGAATATCACCCTCAGACTCAGATACATTCTCATCACTTGATGAAGAAGAATCTGAATCTGAACTAGAACAAGAAACTGAACTTGATCTTGAACCTTGTACCTTACTGGGTCTGGCTGCTCCAGGATTTTGGCACTCTCTGTCAAAGCCATTAGCCCTTGGCATTGACTGTCTTCTTGTTCATAAATAGACTCCATGATCTGCATGAATTCTTCCTCTTCTTCTTCAGCAAACAGCCCTATGTAGGCTTCAGCCTCAGACTCAGTTTCTGAAGAAGAGATATCTGATAGAGTCTTCTCTTTCTTGGCTACAAAAGACTTCTCTTTCTTGCCTTTGAAGTGAGGCTTTTTCCTGTCACCAGATTCCTTTCTCTTCTCTGGACAATCTGCAATAACATGACCCTGTCTATTGCAGCAATAACACACTATCTTAGATCCAGTTGCCTTGCTTGACTTTGTCCTCTTCCTGTCTTTCTTTGAAGGCTTTTTCTCCTGCTAAAAGACTTCCTTTCCCTTTGAAGTAGAAGGTCTTGACCTCCACTGTTTCTTCTTCAAGAATTTCTGAAAGTGTCTAGTGAAGGCAGCAAAGTCTTCATCACTTTCACTGCTCTCAGTCTTTGTGCTGACAGACTCATCAGACTCTGATTCAACTACCTCTGGAGGTGGAGTTGATGACTTATTCCTGTACTTTCTGGGGACTTCTGTCTTGAAAGCAACTGATCTTTCCTTGTGTTCAGTCCTTGTTGATTTCTCCTCCTCTTTCCTCACTGTCAATTGCATTTCATAAGACAATAACTTGCCAAACAGTGTAGGAGGAGGAATTTCCCCCAACTTAGCCATTTCTCCAATGACACAGATCTTTGGGTCCCAATCTTTAGTTAGGGACCTTAGGAACTTGTCATTTAGTTCATAGTTACTGAACTCTCTTCCATAAGACATGAGTTCATTAACTATTCTGTAGAACTTCTTGTAGCACTCAGTTATGCTATCACCTTTACCTTGTCTTAAACTCTCATACTCCTGATTTAGCAAGGATTTTCTATCTTGTCTGACTTCTTCAGATCCTTCCATATACACTATAAGAGTGTCCCATATCTCCTTGGCTGTCTTACAGTGTATAAGATTCTGAAAAGTTGCATCATCAATGACACTCACTATAATGTTTTGTGCCCTCTTGTCCATTGTGGCTAGGACAATCTCATCCTTAGTCATCTCAGAGAAATCCTTTGGAGTTCTTTGATTTGCATCTAAAACTGAAATTTTCATGGGCACATAAGGCCCTTCCTTTACTGTGATGTAGATTCTAGGGTCTGAGGCCTCCATAAACAGCCTTACCCTTTCCTTCTAGATCCCAAAGATCTCTTTCCTGCATATAGGTAATTTCATGGAACCCAATTCCTTGTGATTCTCAGAGGAACCCATGTTTCTTGATTTTCTTGAATTTCTTGAATCTGTGTTTTGCCTTACACTGAATCTGCCAAACAGGATCTCCTCAGACTGTTAGTCCTTTTTGAGCAACCTGGCTCTGATACCACTTGAAAGATATGTTACCTAAACACCTAGAGGGGGGGGGGGGGGGTGAATAGGTGACCTAATCCTTTTTAAAGAACCTTGCAGCAATCAGTTATATCACAGAATACTAACTATTTTATCACAGCAAACACACAGCATGCACAGCAACAATCACAGCACAGCACAGCATACACAGTGGTTTATAGTGGTTCCCCAAGATATGAGTACATCCACTTTCCCCCTTCGCCTATCTAGCATTATACTAGATTCGGCCAAACTCCTCCACTGTCTCAGAACCTAAATTGGTTCCTACACCTCAGACCCAAAGCCTTACAACTCAGCTTTATCCCAAAGCCTACACTCAGCCATCCAAGGCCTACACTCAGCCAACTAAGGCCTACACTCAGCCAACCAAGGCCTACACTCAGAGATCTCAATCTCCTACACTCAGGCTCTCAAGCCCTACCCTCAGCCTTTATAATTATAGGCTTACAATTCACTCAGATCCAAAGGATCCTACAAGTTAAAAATGTATTACAAATATTAACTCAACAACTCAGAAATGAAAGAGGGGAGTTGAGAGTTTCTTGATGAGTTCTTGGAATAACTCAGCTGGATTCACTCTGACTTAGCTTTCTTCAAAGCTTCTTGAGTAGAACTGAATAAGACTGAATCCTCCTGCAGTTGTTCCTTGACCTCTGCCACTTAAGATCCAGAATGAATCTGAATCCTTCTTCTCAGCCTAGTTCCAAAGGCTGATTTCTTGGATGGAGCCCTCTCTCTCCAACTTCTTAGATCTACTCTTGGACTGCAAGATCTTCTTGTGTTGATACTCTGTGTACCACTTTGATAACTTGTTCTTCAACAATGTGATCCACTTGAACAACAATCTGAACCACTCTTGAACTCCTGTTTCTGTAAACTGTAGGTGCCTATTTATAGGCCTTCTTCATGGTAACCGGCTGGTCCGGTCCATAACTGAATTCTGATATCTCTGACAGGTGCTGTATACCGGCTGGAACGGCAGCTGTCAAGTCATCCAGTCATTTCTTGAAAATCTCTAACTGTCTGAAAGTGTCGAGACTTTCTATCTTTAAGTGTCGACACTTATAGTCCAAGTGTCGACACATGTTGTGTAAGTGTCGACACAAGTCTACAAGGTGTCGACACAACTCATTGTATGTCTCGACACAGTTTCTTCTGCATGTGTCGACACTGAAATTGAGTGTCGACACAAGTACTTGTTCTTCTATCTGTACTGAATTCTTCTAAGTGTCGACACATCACCTTTGTGTCGACACAACTTCTTGTGTTGAATCTGTCAAGTGTCGACACTACTTCTTGGTGTCGACATATAGTCTTCTATGTTGATTCTTGTTGAGTGTCGACATAGCTCCTTGTGTCGACACACCTTCTTTTTGTTGAGACTTCAGCTGAGTGTCGACACATTCCCTTAGTGTCGACACTTGTACTTAGAATAATTTTGTTGATCTTTCTGATCTTTGCTGAGTGTTGACACAGCTCCTTGTGTCGACACTTTCTTCAAGTGTAGAGTCTTTAGCTAAGTGTCGACACATTGTGCTGGGTGTCGACACATACTTCAAGTGCTGACACTTATGTTTAGTGTCGACACATTTGTGCTGAGTGTCGACACTTGTACTTAGTCTCTGCTGACTTTTGCTGAGTGTCGACACAGCTTCAAGTGTCGACACTTTGTAGTGTAGACACAGCTTCACTGGGTGTCGACACAGCTCCTTGTGTCGACACTTTCTGTCTGCACTTTTCTTCACTGAGTTTCGACCCAACTCCAAGTGTCGACACTTTCTGTCTGGTGTCGACTCTGCATCCAGGTGTTGACGCAATGACTCCAAGTGTCGACACTGCTTGTCTGGGTGTCGACACAAGTCTTCTTAAGTGTCGACACTTTCCCTCTGGGTGTCGACACATGGACTTAGAAACTTTTTGCTTCAGTCCAGTGATTACTTAACCTGCACAAGTAAACTCAACATACATCAAATACATTATGATGTATATCATTGAGCTGGGTGAGGCTTCTTTAAATCAGGTACATTTGATCAATGTACCCAACGACGTAGAATGACAACAGTACTGAGAATATCGTTATTATGAGAGTTAAAAATAGAACAAAAGGAAATAGCGGACTAGGGAGATCGTGGATGTTTGATCTACTGAACTAGTAAAAACTATGCGGGTCGACGGCACCGCTTCGCAAGGTCAAGTGGGTTTGTCGGCTGCTATGCCGAACTTCAGTTGGGCGAGTGGAAGGAAAACTAATGGATTGCAGCGTTCTTGTGTGGATTGCAATCGGACAAGGCACAAGAATGAAGTGGATGTGGGGTGAGTGAGGCGCATTCACAGACATAACTCACAAGCATAAGAAGAAACTAACATTCCATTAACTAGAAAGTAAACTTGATATTCAGGGATAGAAATGTTCATTACACTGCTCAAAACATTCATAACACAGAGGAAGGGGAAGAGGAGTAAACCAAAAGAGAATGAAGATCCACCGCGGGTCGTGGACGGAGTAGCGAGTTGTCAATCCGCTTCCGGGCTCAGTCCAAGGAGGCTTCCGGTACCAACGATCTGTCACCTCGAAGGCCTTTAAGTCCGTTCTCTAGGTTATCTACTTCACCAACTCTGCAGGAAAGCTTGGAGTTGAAGTCATCAATGGCCGAGGGGCTTCGTCGGAGTGTTGGAAAGCTTCGGAGTAAGTGGAAATGGCTTCCTGACTAAGGTGGAAGTGATGGAGCAGCTGGAGAAGTGAAAAGGCGATTCCCGCGCACTCTCCGATCGCAGCAAATGACAGGCGTTGACCTAAAATACGGAGCAGGGCCTTATATACGGAGGCAGCAGAAGCAGTGCGCACGATCAGTGGCGCACGACCAGTGGTCGTGCGCACTGTAGGTCGATGATCGTGCGGCTTTTCCAAATAAACCTGCAACCTGGACAAGAAGCATCCGCATAAAAGCGCACGAGCAGTGGCGCACGACCAGTGGTCGTGCGCACTATGGCCAGTGCTCGTGCGATTACCGAGACAGGGTTATGAAAAAGGGGGTGTAATGCGCACGAACAGTGGCGCACGACCAGTGGTCGTGCGCAGTAAGACCAGTGGTCGTGCGCTTACCCCAGGATGATTCTATAGAAAACATAGAGTAGTGCCCACGATCGGGGGCGCACGACCAGTGGTCGTGCGCATTAGATCCCCTGATCGTGCGCAGTATTCCCGTTTCACAACCATCCCGGAACACGCACACGACCCCTGTACCAGCAGAAGGGGCAGAAAGGCCACCAAAACGTGCACACCACATCCCTGAGATAGGGCTAGAGAATAACAACAAAATGGAAACACATAAAGCACACAGAAGCGGGCCTACAGTGCACTTAAGCGTGAAATAGGTACATAAACACAAATAAGCAATAAAGGCTCTCAAGTGTAGTGCTAAGGCGAAAAAACTAGCCCAGATGAGTCCAAAAATCAGTATAAAATGTGGACTCATCACACCCCCAGACTTAACCATTTGCACGTCCCGAGAAAATCATCACTCCATGGACTCGAAGATAACTAACTGGCTCAGCAATTTCAGAAAGAAGTAAGACGAGAAATCAAATATATCATGAGTATAGAAGATATAATAGAAAAACTTTTTAATTATACAACGTAGTTTAAACTATTCGACAGACGTAAATAAATATTATAATTGCTCAAAATTAGAATTCTGGAGAATCGTGCGATCATGTGCAGGAAGAAAGTAGGCAGGCCACTAAGGTGAGCATTGCCAAAGTTCGGGACTCAGGATCACCTCCAAAGGAATCCACCAATGTCGGGGACCATACGCTTGAACGTTCACACTCTCTCCACGGCGTGGGTTAGACTCAAGCGTGAATCAGTAGGACTTGTAGGAGGAAATGTGGCTTAGGCAACGACTTGGTGGTCAAAGATAAACATGAAGTCTCTATGCAACCAAAGCGAGCGAAAACAACCCAAACCAAAACAGCCACTTAGAAAAGAATGGGGCACACGCCCCCAGACTTAGCTTGAAATCTGGGTGTGAACACGGCTAAACCCGACCAAATTCAAAAAAGAGGATGGGGATCAAGATCTCAAAGCAATTCTTTCATATAAATATTCGTTTTTTCTATTGCGCGAATCAGCTTTTTATTTTCATAAACTGTTGTTTTTCTTTTCTGCGCTATCAATCCCCAAACGAAGCAATCAAATGGGAATAAAATCAGCACCCCCAAAAACAATGTCCACTAATCACAACCTCGGCAAAACAGGAAATACAAATCAGCTCAAGCATTTGATTGCGAAGGTTGGTTTAGCTTCAGGCCTTGGTGAAAGTGAGTGGAGCTGGATCAAAGGAAGGGTAGGCACAAATTTGGCATGCAATGGTTAACAGGTAGGAATGGCTAAACAAGGCTCAAACTAGCCAAAAAAAGGCCTACGTCATGCTCACGCTTAACTAACGGTGCACCAATGCTTCGAGAGTAGCTTAGGGCAAGTTCTTATCCACCGAGAAAGATGATCCTTCCCCCCGACTCGAGCAATACGAGTCTAGTGGCGGCTACACACATTCCTACACTATCGTTTGATTATCCCAGATTCAGATTTTGAGCAGTACAAACAATATTGACGTGAGCAGAAAATAATAATTCTACGAGCATAAAGAAAAATTAGTTCTATCCTAACTCTACACAAACCATGAGTATTCGATTAGGAGCACTGCATGAGTTTCGAACGACTCAATCCTGAAATCCTAAGCCAGTACCACTATTTTAAAGTTTACACAAAAGCAATAAATTTAACTCGGGTTGTGCACGTGGGTAAGAGCGCACTCGTGTGGGTGATTCAGTGTGTGCAACCAAAAAGCAAGAAATAGGTAAATAAGAAACTGGAATGCAACAGAAAGTGCGGTGTAGTGACCACATGCATACTTCCCCCCTAGACTTAAAGTTGACAACGAATAAAAATAAACATTCCAAAGAGGAGAAATAGCTAGGGTAGGAAGTTACCTATGCTCAAAATTGAGCATACCAGTCGGGCAATGAGATGTCCAAGTGCGGCCACGTTGTCGCGCCTCTAAGAATCCTGCACCTGCGATTAAAGGATGCAAGCCAAACAAAAGTTGGACACACATATATATATATGAAGAAATAAACCGAAATCAAAACACAGCATAGGACCGAACGGTCCAACTTGGGTTGTCTCCCGAAAGCCCTTTTGTTTACCGTCCTTAAGGTGGACCAAATACCTGTATTAGCAGTTCAAATAGAGAGTTCGATACATAAAAAAAAAGAAAAGACAACAGTCGGCTCCCAGATGGCCGCTCACAAAAATATAGTAGCTGTCTTGCTCAGAAAATATAAACAAAAGAAAAGAAATAGAAGGCGTGGTAGACTAGCTCTGTGGTGAGTTCCACTCAATCAAGGAGTGTCGCCATGGCTTTGTGTGGGGTCGGCGAGCTGCAGGCTTTGAGAGTCGCCGGTGGTTGCGCCGCCATCATATAATTTTAACCGGTGCCCAGACTTTGAAATTGTCTCCGCTTTTCCCGACTATTTCGATGGCGCCAAAAGGGGAGACTCCGATCACTGTGAAAGGGCCGCTCCACCGCGATTTGAGTTTGCCAGGAAATAAGCGGAGGCGGGAATTGTACAGCAGGACTTGGTCGCCTGGTTGGAAGTCTTTGGGGATGATGTGCCGGTCATGCCATTTTTTTGTTCTTTCTTTGTATATCCGCGCATTTTCGTATGCAAAATGCCGGAGCTCCTCTAATTCGTTCAGTTGAGTGCGGCGCTTATCAGCTGCGGCTTCGATGTCCATGTTTAGCAATTTTGTTGCCCATAGTGCTTTGTGTTCCAGCTCGACTGGTAAGTGGCAAGCTTTTCCGTAGACGAGTTGAAAAGGGGTCATACCGATAGGAGTTTTGAAGGCGGTTTTGTACGCCCATAAGGCGTCGTCGACCTTTTTGCCCCACTCTTTTCGGTTGGAATGGATGGATTTTTCGATGATTCTTTTGAGCTCGCAATTGGGGACCTCGACTTGCCCACATGTTTGGGGATGGTAGGCAAGAGAGATTTTGTGGTGTACTCCAAATTTCTTCATGAGTTGCAAGAACGACTTGTTGCAAAAATGGCTCCCTCCATCGTTGATGATGGTGCGCGGGGCGCCGAATCGAGAGAAAATGTTCTTGTGGAGGAAATTCAAAACGGTGCGGGCATCATTTGCTGCGATAGCCTCGGCTTCGACCCATTTGGAAACATAGTCTACTGCGACAATAATATAGAGTTTTCCATGCGACATGGGAAGGGTCCCATGAAGTCAATTCCCCAAACGTCGAATGGTTCGCAAACGAGCATATTGTTGAGAGGCATTTCATCCCTCTTGAAGATATTCCCTGTCCTTTGGCATTCATTGCATTTTGCGACGTAAGCTTGAGTGTCTCTAAAAAGGGTTGGCCAAAACAGTCCACATTGCAGTATCTTGCGTGCTGTTCGGGTGGCGCCGAAATGACCGCCGGCCTCCCGATCGTGGCAGTGTGTTAAGACGGATTGAAATTCGGTCTCGGGTACACAACGCCGGATGATGCTGTCGTTGCAAGTACAGAATAGTAACGGGTCTTCCCAGAAATAATATTTGGCGTCGGACAATAGTTTTCGCTTTTGCTGCGATGACAGGTGAGGGGAGACAGATTTGCAGGCGAGGTAGTTGGCCATATCTGCGTACCATGGGATTGTCGGAGTGAGCGAACAGATGGTGAATAATTTTTCGTCCGGGAAGCAGTCGGCAATCTCGTTGCGGTTGCAGATGGGGACAACTCCTGCGGTGTTGCTCTCCAATCTTGATAGGTGATCGGCGATGACGTTTTCGACCCCTTTCTTATCTCGGATCTCAATGTCATATTCCTGTAGAAGAAGAATCCAACGGATTAGTCGGGGCTTGGCGTCTTTTTTCTTGAATAAATACCTTAGTGCGGCATGGTCAGTGTACACAATGACCTTAGATAACACTAGGTATGAATGGAATTTTTTGAAAGCGAAGATCACTGCCAATAGCTCCTTTTCTGTAGTGGTATAGTTCAGTTGAGCATCGTTGAGAGTCCGGCTGGCGTAGGAAATAGTATGAAAGATTTTGTTTTTCCTTTGACCGAGCACTGCTCCGACTGCAACATCGCTTGCGTCGCACATGACTTCGAAAGGCAAAGTCCAATCTGGTGCCACCAAGATTGGAGCGGAGATGAGTCGATCTTTGAGAGTCTCGAAGGCCTGCATACAATTTTTTTCGAAGTCAAACGGGATGTCCTTGCCCAGCAAATTTGTGAGGGGCTTGGATATGGAGGAGAAATCACTGATGAATCTTCTGTAGAAACCGGCATGTCCCAAGAAGCTGCGGATCCCCTTGGCAGAAGATGGAGGAGGAAGATTTTTGATGATACTGACTTTTGCTTGGTCGACTTCGAGCCCCCTGTGAGAGACTTTGTGGCCTAAGACAATGCCCTCGCGAACCATGAAATGGCATTTTTCCCAATTCAAGACAAGGTTTGTATCCTCACAACGCTTCAGAGCTTTGTCTAGATTCACAAGGCAGGAATCGAAGCTGTTACCAAAAAGAGAAAAATCGTCCATGAAGACTTCGAGAAAGTCTCCAATCATGTCACCGAAGATGGCAATTATGCATCGCTGGAAGGTTGTTGGGCCGTTGCACAATCCGAATGGCATTCTCCTGAATGCGAAGGTGCCGGAAGGGCATGTAATCGTCGTTTTGTCTTGGTCATCGGGGTCAACGGTGATTTGATTGTATCCAGAGTACCCGTCGAGGAAACAATAGTATAACTGACCGGCCAATTTTTCCAGCATTTGGTCGATGAAGGGCAGCGGGAAATGATCTTTGCGGGTGGCCTCATTCAGTTTCCGGTAGTCTATGCAGACTCTCCACCCGGTGACCACGCGGGTGGGTAGTAATTCATTCTTTTCGTTAGCCACCACTGTAATCCCGCCCTTTTTGGGCACCACTTGCACTGGGCTGACCCATTTGCTGTCGCTGATTGGGTAAATGATACCTGCATCAAGCAATTTTATTACTTCGGCCTGTACCACTTCATGCATCTTGGGGTTCAGTCTCCTTTGAGGTTGTGCCAACGACTTGTATTGATTTTCAAGCAGAATCTTGTGCATGCAAAACGCCGGGCTGATCCCTTTTATGTCAGCTAATGAACGTCTAAACACATTTTTGTATTTCTTTAAGACATTGACCAAGGCGAGTTCGTTGTCGACAGAGAGAGATGCAGAGATAATGACTGGGCACGCTGTGCCTTCCTCTAAGAAAGCGCATTTCAGGGATTCAGGCAGTGTCTTCAGAGTTGTGGCAATGGTTGTGATGGTAGATGTGATGAACGGTTCTTTGGTTGGATGCGGGGTGCTCGGAACATTAGTGGCATCCTACTCTTCCCACACTGGCTCGGCTGGGTCAAGAATCATATCGTTGTACAAGTCCGGTTCGTCGATCAAATCTGCTTCGTCCCAATTAGTGATTCTGAGATGTTGGGAGGGTCATGGACGTTGAAAGAAATCATTTCGTCCCCCAGGCTTAGGGTGATCTCTCCTTGGTCAACATGATAATGGCACGGGCCGTGGCAAGGAAGGGCCGTCCTAGTATTATAGGCACTTTGGGATCGGCCATCATGTCAAGAATGACGAAATCTACTGGGAAGGAGAGGTTGTTGACCATGACAGTAAGATCATCGACTATTTCGGCCGGTTGTTTTACCGATCTGTCAGCTAATTGCAATCTCAGGTGGGTTGGCTGTAGAATCCCAACTCCTAGCTCGCGGAAGAAGGAGAGCGGCATTAGATTTATTGAAGCTCCCAAATCACATAGTGCGCGTCCGAATCGGTGGAGGCCAATTCTGCAGGGAATGGTAAAACTGCCCGGATCTCTTCGTTTGGTTGGGGAATAGTTGGAGAGGAGAGTTGAGCATTCTTTAGTGAGATTGATCGTTTTCAGTCCTTCTAAAGATTTACGCTGTGTGATGAGTTTCTTTAGGAACTTAGAATATCCTGGGATCTGAGTGATAGCTTCTGTCAGAGGTATACTTATTTGCACTCCTTTCATGATCTCAAGGAATTTATGAAATTGTTTTTCAGCCTTTTCGTTTTGCAGTCGGTGGGGAAATGGCGGCTTCACGGCGTTCTTCACAGGTTGTAGTACTGCCATGGGTTCTTGTGCGGTAGGTGAGGACGGGGGTTCCTTTATCAAATCGACGATGGGCTCGCAGAGTGATTGTGTGGGAGGGTCAGGAGGCGAGGTCCTCTCTAGGCTTTTTTCGCTTCTCAATCTCATAGTATGTACCATTTCCTGTTTTTGATTGACTGAACATAGTAACGTTTCCGTGAGAATCCCTATGGCGGTTTGTAGGCACTGAATGGTGGTGGCTTGGTCATTGAACATCTCCATCATTTTGCACGCGTAAGAAAAAAATTGCTCTGTCTTTGACGAGAGATTGTGGTCGGTGGCTTCATCAGAGACTACTGAATTTATCTCTACCGGAAAGTCGGAAGAAGGCGGGTAGTTCCAATGCCTACTAGTTTGGGCAATGTTGTCTATAACTTCCCAGGCATCCTCACTGGATTTGTTAAACAGGGTTCCACCAGCTGCAATGTCAAGTAATGGCCGGAATCTGTCTGCAATGCCAAAGTAGAAAGTTTGAATTAGGAGGATGTCTGACATTTCCACTCTACAGCATTCCCTTCGCAGGGACTGGAAACGCTCCCATGTATCGGACAAGGTCTCTTCATTTCATTGGGTGAAGGTGATTAGCTCCTTGTAATTGTCTATTGCTAGCATCGGTTGTCGGAATTTGGCCAAAAATTTCCTTTCGAGTTGTTTCCAGAATGAGGATATTCCCTTCCGAATATCTTGATACCATCGCTTTGCTTCGTCTTTCAGGGAGAAGGAGAAGAGTCGTATCCTCTGCTGCTCGTTGTTGGCAGCATTTGGCGTGCAAGTGTTGTAAATTTCTAAGAACCGCTACACGTGGCATAGTGCATCAATTTTTCCGTCTCCGCTGAATTGACAGTTTTCGATGATATATTCGATAAGGTCAGGTGAGATCTCGAAACTGTTATTTCCCATTTCTGCTCGGTATGTGAGGTTGATAAGGCTTGCTTTATAAGTCTGCTGGTGAATTGTAGTCATTAAAAGTGGCTTGAATGAAAAAGGGGTAGTAAGCTACTAGATCTCCTGTGCCTCAACCATGCATTCACTGCGGCAAACACTACACACTAGAAGAAAACATCAGTCAAAACAAAACAATACTAACTCTTATAACAATATTGGAAGTCATCCGAAGTCGCTCTACAGTTGCATTCCCCGGCAACGGCGCCAAAAACTTGATGCGTGTAATACGGCAAGCGCACCGGTCGCACAAGTAATAAAGTTTTGGGAGTAAATCCCCAAGTGTCGGTCTCTTGAGGAATGCAATTAGCGTAGAACGGCAACAGTACTGAGAATATCGTTATGAGAGTTAAAAATAGAACAAAAAGGAAATAGCGGACTAGGGAGATCGTGGATGTTTGATCTACTGAACTAGTAAAAACTATGCGGGTCAACGACACCGCTTCGCAAGGTGAAGTGGGTTTGTCGGCCGCTATGCCGAACTTCAGTTCGGAGAGTGGAAAGAAAACTAATGGATTGAAGCGTTCTTGTGTGGATTGCAATCGGATAAGGCACAGGAATGAAGTGGATGTGGGGTGAGTGAGGCGCATTCACAGACAGAACTCACAAGCATAAGAAGAAACTAACATTCCATTAACTAGAAAGTAAACTTGTTATTCAGGGATGGAAATGTTCATTACACTGCTCAAAACATTCATAACACAGAGGAAGGGGAAGAGGAGTAAACCAAAAGAGAATGAAGATCCACCGTGGGTCGTTGCCGGAGTAGCGAGTTATCAATCCGCTTCCGGGCTCAGTCCAAGGAGGCTTCCGGTACCAACGATCTGTCACCTCGAAGGCCTTTAAGTCTGTTCTCTAGGTTATCTACTTCACCAACTATGCAGGAAAGCTTGGAGTTGAAGTCATCAATGGCCGAGGGGCTTCGCCGGAGTGTTGGAAAGCTTCGGAGTAAGTGGAAATGGCTTCCCGACGAAGGTGGAAGTGATGGAGTAGCTGGAGAAGTGAAAAGGGGATTCCCGCACACTCTCCGATCGCAGCAAATGACAGACGTTGACCTAAAACGTAGAGCAGGGCCTTATATACGGAGGCAGCAGAAGCAGTGCGCACGATCAGTGGCGCACGACCAGTGGTCATGCGCACTGTAGGTCAATGATCGTGCGGCTTTTCTAAATAAACCTGCAACCTGGACAAGAAGCATCAGCATAAAAGCGCACGAGCAGTGGCGCACGACCAGTGGTCGTGCGCACTATGGCCAGTGCTCATGTGATTACCGAGACAGGGTTATGAAAAAGGGGGTGTAATGCGCATGAACAGTGGCGCACGACCAGTGGTCGTGCGCAGTAAGACCAGTGGTCGTGCGCTTACCCCAGGCTGATTCTATAGAAACGTAGAGTAGTGCGCACGATCGGGGGCACACGACCAGTGGTCGTGCGTATTAGATCCCCTGATCGTGCGCAGTATTCCTGTTTCACAACCATCCCAGAACACGCACACGACCCCTGTACCAGCAGAAGGGGCAGAAAGGCCACCAGAACGTGCACACCACATCCCCGAGATAGGGCTAGAGAATAACAACAAAATGGAAACACAGAAAGCACACAGAAGAGGGCCTACAGCGCACTTAAGCGTGAAATAGGTACATAAACACAAATAACAATAAAGGCTCTCAAGTGTAGTGCTAAGGCGAAAAAACTAGCCCAGATGAGTCCAAAAATCAGTGTAAAATGTGGACTCATCAAAGCTACACATATTTTTGATTCTTTCCCCGATGAGTCAGTCTTTGTTGTCGATATTACCCCTACATACCCTTGGTTCGTAGATATAGCTAACTATCTTACATGCAAGGAGATATCCTCAAACTTAACATTTCAGCAAAGAAAGAAATTCATCTCTGATGCAAAATATTATTTTTTGGATGACCCTCTTTTATTGTTACCTATGCCGATGGGATTATCCATCGGTGTATGCCCGAAGTTGAGCATAAATCAATATTGTAGTACTACCATGATCACAAAGTGGGTGGACACATGGATGCGGCTAGGACAGCGCATAAGTTCTTTAATGTGGATTCCACTAGCCCACTTTGTTTCAAGATTCCTACATACGTGTCAAGGAATGCAATGAGTGCCAATGGACCAGTAATATTTTGCAAAGGGAAGAGATGCCCTTCATCACTCGGTAAGAATTATATAATTGTGGTTATGGATTATGTTTTGAAGTGGGAGGAGGCCGAAGCTGTCCCTGCAAATAATATACACACTATTTTTAATTTTCTTTGAAAAAAATGTTTTTTCTAGATTTAAGACCCCGCGTACGATCATCAGCGATGGTGGAAGCTAGTTTTGCAATAGGAAATTCACTTAATTGTTGACGCGTCTAGGGGTTTTGCATATGGTGGTGTTGGCTTATCACCCACAAACTTCCGGACAGGTGGTTGTCTTAAATCTGGAGTTGAAGTGGATTCTTGAAAAGTCAATTCATGCAAATAGGAAGGATTAGGCAAGGAAAGTTGACGAGAAATTGTGGGCTTATAGGACGGCTTACAAAACCCCTATTAGGATGTCCACCTTTTAGTTGGACCTCGGGAAATCTTGTCATCTACCTATGGAATTAAAGCACAAGGCTTTATGGGCAACAATATTTCTTAATTTGGATCTCACCGCAATAACAAACAAGTAATTATTGCAACTAAACGACCTGGATGAGTTTAGAATTTCGGCTTATGAGAACGCATTAATATACACAGAGCGAATGAAACACTGGCATGATCGTCACATGGTCTTGAAGGAATTCATGTCGGGTGATCGGGTGTTATTGTACAACTTTAGTCTGAAATTATTCCCCAAGAAGCTAAAGTAAATATGGAGCTGCCCATTCTTGGTGTTTGGTGTATCCCCGTTTAGTGCAATTAAAATCCATAGGGTTAAGTTGGGAACCTTCAAGGTAAATGGGCACAGGTTAAAACTCTATGTTGGAGGTGAGATTGTTGAGGCGACACACTATATTGATTTGGTAGAGCCCGATGAAGTATAGTTTTGGGGGCATTGTTTCCTTTGCTTTCTTGTTGCCTTCTCTTATTGTTTCTGACATCTCCAAAAATTCGTTTTCTTTTCACTTTTTATAATGCTCATTTGGGAAATTTGAACTCTTGTTGTAATTAATAATATACGTATTTGGTCCAACTTAAGGATTGTAAACAAAAGGGCTAATGGGAGATAACCCAACTTTAATGTTTATTTTATCTGTCCCGTGAATTTTATTTTTTCTTCATATATTTTGGTTCTTGGAGCTCTTTCCGCAGGTGGTGCTGATATTTAAAATGTTGATGCGGTGGTAGTGATGTTTATGAATTTCTTTGCAATCTTTTGGTATGCTCATTTTTGAGTATTGGGTAACTCCCCCCCCAGCCTCTTTTTATTGTAATTGTTGTATCATGATTGTGTTATTTTTTTGGATTGCATTGCTTAGATTAAGTCTGGGGGAGAGCCACTCATTGCTACCCATATGTGTGCACATCGCATAACATGTTAAAAGTATTCTCTGTTTAATTTATTTTGAATTATTCATATTCACCACACATCACCGCACCTAATTGAGCCTGTGCTTAGTTGTTAGTGTGTCGTGAGTTGAATTTATTCCTTTTATGTGATTTGGAAAATATTTATGTTTGATTAGGATTGTGAATCGGAGTAAAATGTTGACATATTTTGTGCTCCTAGTCGACTGTTCGTGTCTCACATATAAATTCGAGTAGAATTAGTTTTTATTTATGCTTTTAGTTTATACTTTTTCTATTACCGTAAATATTATTTATTCTACTCAAAAAATTTAGAATCCAGTCTGAATCTAACGGTGGCATAAGGATGTGTGTAGATGTTCGTTAGCCTCATTTTGCTTGAGTCGGGAGAAAGGATGTTCTTTCTCAGTGGCTAAGAACTTGCCCCATGTTATTCTTGAATCATGTGTATAGTGTAGTTGAAGCGCGCGAGTGTGATGTAGGCCACCATTTAGGCTCGATTGAGCTTGTGTACTCATTCCTGCCATCTTAACCTCACTAGCCCCATTGTGCTTACCCTGCCTTTGGATTCAGCTCCATTGATATCTAACAAAAGCCAAAAAGCTAATCCTAGTCACACACCCAAATTTGAGCATTTGTTGTTGCATATTTTCATGTTTGGAGTGTTAATGAGGAGTTTCTATATGTGGATGTGTGGTTGTGCTCCATTGAAAATTTACTCAAAAAATTGTTGAAAAAATGAGAAAAGAAAAAAATGTGAAAATTAAAATGTATGAAAAAATTATGAGAAAAAATTGAATTGAAAATCTTTATGTGAAAGTTTGTTTTGGGAGTAAGCGATGCACACACCAATGTTGTTAAGCCCAGGTCTGGGGGTGTGGGGCCCTCGAGTTGTGTTGTTGTTGTGTGGATAGATCTATTTTATGAGCACATTTGGGTTAGGTATGTTGGAACTGATGTTTCAGATTCCCTGGGTTTGAAAATATCAACTCCCAAGTTGTATTTGATCAAGTCTTCTGTTGATAGAGTGTGTAGGTTGACAGGTGCAAGAGAAGAAGAAGAAAAATCCTATGGCCACTAACGTCGAGAGATCAAAGGTACCGCCAAGCATTAGCTGTGAATTAATTGAACAGAGCTCTCGGGAAGTTACTGCTCTGCGCTAGTCCTATCACACGCACTAACGCAAGGAATTATTTTGGCAAACCTCTCGGGAAATTACAGCAGGCAGTAGCGATTACTGCGCCACGCTAGGTTCTCGACGAAAGTCAAGCAGGACCTTTCGACGATTGCCAAGATGGACTTCTCGGGAAACCAATCTAACGCCAGGCGATAGAGGTTAACGTATTGCGCTAGTCATTTGATGAATGCAGGTATTTCTCGAGAAACGACCTGCCGCCAAGCGCTAGCGGTACAACGCCACGGTAGCCATTCGACGAATGCCGAGACGAAATTCTCGAGAAAACTAATTACTACAAGCGATAGCAGTTACCGCGCCGCACTAGCCTCTCGATGACTCAACACGACTGCTTCGAATCATCATGCTCCATATTACCGCGCGGTAGTTGTGGTAACTGCGCTGCGCTAACATTGATTAAGAGGTAAATATTCATTTTAAATGATATTCCAGATTTGGACGACAACTGGCACAACAAGCACGCAAACCTACCACCGGGATCTAGTCTTACCGTCAGCGGTAGCCTATTTTTATGAAGATGTATAAAAGGCCGCCTTGGTTTTTATGCCTCATATCTGGAGAAATTGAATGGACGGGAGTTCGTGAATTCTAGGGTTCGACCGCTCTTCCTTTCGCTCTGTTCCACAAGTCTCCATCGTTGAAGAAGAAGATAGTCATCTCCCTCCCGCTCGTGATCGAAAGATTCCGTTGATCCAAGATCTACCTCGAATACGAAGAGCTAAACGGTTTCCAGCAAACGGAGATCTCAAGCACCGGCCGTGTATCGCTCTATGGAGTAGTCTTCAAGAGGGAGAACTTCATCCTTCAAATATTTATATTTCTTACTCTTGTAATATTTTTATCTTTGCTAAATCTTGTGGAAAGGAAAATCAATCGGTAAGGGTCGTCGGAATCATGGTAGGACTCCTTGGAAAATCATCCTGGGGATGAGGATGTCTAGATCTGGAGGATCTAGCAGTGCTCTAAGACCATTCCTTGTGTGGAGGTGAAGCCGGATCGAAGACTTTTCCTGGAGGGAAAAGGAGAGAGCCAAGCAGTCCGTGGATCGGATCGGTATAGAAACCAAAAGATCATTTCTAATCATCTCTTTAGATCTCCAGCATCACAGAGATCACTCTTTTTGTACTCATCTAGAACTATTATTGCTTTGAATTCGTGCAATGAAATCTTTCATGACTGTGTTGATTACTTCTGGATGTGTGTTGTGAATGCTTAGAGAGTTTGTGTGTTTGTAGGGTTTGAACTGGATCTGCACAAGAAAATGAGTTAATAGACTTACCGCCTCACGTTAGCTACCTAACGGCCCACAATAGCATCGAGAACTCGATTCCCTGAATGAAATATTTTTAGATTCCAATTAATGCTCCAAACCTTATTCACCCCCACACCTCTATGGTTGGCCGCGAGATGCAAAAAGTGGTATCAGAGGGAGGTTACTTCAATAAGGCTTAAAAACTTGAAGTAAGATGGCCAATGCCGTTCACACGTTCAATGAGGGACAAGGTGTGAGTTGACCTCCACTTTTTATGGGAAGTGACTATAGTCACTGGAGAACACGAATGAGAATCTTTCTGATGACTCAAAGTATGGATGTATGTTCCATGATAGAGATAAAGTACACTGCTCACACTATCACGGTTGGTGATAAAGTCTTAGAAAAACCACAAGATATGTGGGTGAAGCAGACAAGTTAAAATGTATGAATAATGCAAAGGATATGAAATCATTATTTTTCTCCTTGGACAAAACTGAATTCAATAGAATATGTAATTGCGAGATTGCTAATGATATATCATCTTCTTGAACTCACTCATGAAGGTACCTCGCAGATGAAGGAGTCGAAGATCTTCCAACTCGAATTTGAATATGAATAGTTCTGGATGGAGATTGATGAGGATGTGGACAACATGTACACTCGCTTTACAAAGATGTCAATGCCTCAAGATCTCTCGGAAAGAACTTTCCAAATGGTGACCTACTGAGGAACATCCTGCGATCTCTACCTCCTCGCTTCAACTGAAGGTGACAACTATTGTTGAGTTTCATGAGATCAACACCCTAGAGATAGAGAGCCTCATCAGCAATCTGAAGACACACAAACTTGAATTGAAGATTCAAGCAAATTAATACCCCAAGGAAGGAAAGAAGAAGGGATAGGTGCCGAAGCCCGCAAAAGTGAGAAAAGTTGCCGAAGATTTTGAGGAAGATGAGGAGGAGATCCTCTACATTCGGTAATTCAAGAAGTTCATGAAGAATCACAAGAAGCAGGGATAATTCAAGAAATTCCTGAAGAGATGAGCTGGAGAAGGCAGAAGGTGGAACAAGCCATCGAAAGAGATGGAAAGCGATGAATAAAGTCCCAGCTAGAGTGCTATCACTGCGACAAGCCTGGGCACCTAAAAAGAGAATGCCCAAGACTCTAGAAGGAGGAAAAATAAAAGTAAAGCAGGCACAAAGGGAAGAATAAGGTGCTGAAGGAGCTCACCTAGGATGAAGATGGTTCTGATGAATCAAGCACCACAGACTCTGGGAGTGAAGACGAGGAAAATCTATGTCTCATGAGAAAGAATCAAGAAGAATCTGACGATGAGTCTAGTGTCCAGAGTGACACTGAGGTAACTCCACCTACTTATACTGAACTTCTTCAAATCTATGAAAATTTAGTTGATAAATTAGAAAATGTTATCTCTGAGAAAAAGTCCTTGAGAGGAGAAAACAAGAGAATCAAGAAGGACATGGAAAAATTAAAAAGTGATGTAATTAGAATTGGCAAAGAGAAGATCGAATGTCTAGAGTGTTCTCACTCAATGACAATGATCGAGGAACAAAAAACAAGTCTCTCCAAGGCAACATTGTGGACAACTAGTATCATCAACGAGAAGAATGTCTTGGAGAAAAAAACTTCAAATGTCTCTAGCCCAGACAGAGGAAGGAAAAATGCAATTTGCCAATCGTTGTGTGATGCTAGTTACTGAGAGCTCCGCCTTAAAGGCGAGGATCCATGATCTCAACTATGTCGTCCAAAAGTTCGGAATATGCCAAAAGTCATTGGATATGCTTTTGGGAGCATAGTGTCATGGATCTGGGAAGTTTGGATTAGGATATGTGAGTACTACATCACCACTAAGCGGGAATCACTATCACTCCAAGCCTAGATCCAACTTAAATAAACCTAAAGATAAGGTTAAGAATTCTGGAAGGCTATCCCCATCATCAAGAAAGAGCTCGACCAAGATGATAAAGGCAGTGTCTACTGCTTACATTGTGTGCATAAACTGTCATAAGTTTGGTCACACTTCTGGCTCATATCTAAGGAAAAGTGCTAAAAAGAATTTGCAAGTCTGGCTGCCAAAGTCTTCTACCAATCATATGGGTGGAACAACGTGGGTAACCAAATCTTTGCCCTCATCTTCTTTTTAGGTCTCTTGGCAGGCTATGGACACAAGTAACGTGTGGAACTTGGACACTGATTTCTCCAAGCGCATGACCAGAGATAAAGACAAGTTCCTTATCCTGGAGAAGAAGAAGGGTGGCATGGTGACCTTTGGGGACAACAACAAAGGATGGATACTTGGAAGTGGCACTATAGGTAACATGACATTCTCAATTTCTAATATGTTGTGTGTGGATGGACTTAAGCATAATCTCATCTCTATTATCCAACCGTGTGATAAAGGTCTAAATATCTTGTCTGAGTCATCTACAAACACTTGTAAGATTATTAATGCCAAAACTTCTAGTGTATTACTTATAGCTCACAGAAATCATAATGTGTGCACTGTTATTTTTGATGATATTTCTGCATCTAATTTGAAATGCCTAGTTACTAAAAATGAGGAACTAGACCTTTGGCATAGGAGACTAGGACATACTAGTAGCAAGATTATAGTAAAACTATCAAAAAAACTCATTAGGGGACTTCTCGACTTAAGCGGTAGATTAAATGTCTTATGTAGTCCATGTCAAAATGGCAAATTTGTTAAAACCTCTTTCAAAAGAAAAACTGAAGTTTCCATGTCTAGACCACTCGAACTCATTCACGTGGACTTGTTTGGACCTCTAAGCACATGTAGTGCAGGTGTAAAATGATACACCTTCGTTAGCATAGATGATTATTCACGTTATTATTGGACGATATTTCTAGCAAATATACACCTAACGGCCCACAGTAGCATCGAGAACTCGATTCCCTGAATGAAATATTTTTAGATTCCAATTAACTCTCCAAACCTTATTCACCCCCACACCTCTAAGGTTGGCCGCGAGATGCAAAAAGTGGTATCAGAGGGAGGTTACTTCAATAAGGCTTAAAAACCTGAAGTAAGATGGCCAACGCCGTTCACACGTTCAATGAGGGACAAGGTGTGAGTCGACCTCCACGTTTTATGGGAAGTGACTATAGTCACTGGAGAACACAAATGAGAATCTTTGTGATGACTCAAAGCATGGATGTATGGGCCATGATAGAGATAAAGTACACTGATCCCACTATCACGGTTGGTGATAAAGTCTTAGAAAAACCACGTGATATGTGGGTGAAGCAGACAAGTTAAAATGTATGAATAATGCAAAGGATATGAAATCATTATTTTGCTCCTTGGACAAAACTGAATTCAAAAGAATATGTAATTGCGAGACTGCTTATGATATATCATCTTCTTGAACTCACTCATGAAGGTACCTCGCAGATGAAGGAGTCGAAGATCTTCCAACTCGAATTTGAATATGAATAGTTCTGGATGGAGATTGACGAGGATGTGGACAACATGTACACTCGCTTTACAAAGATGTCAATGCCTCAAGATCTCTCGGAAAGAACTTTCCAAATGATGACCTAGTGAGGAAGATCCTGCGATCTCTACCTCCTCGCTTCAACCCGAAGGTGACAGCTATTGTTGAGTCTCATGAGATCAATACCCTAGAGATAGAGAGCCTCATCAGCAATCTGAAGACACACAAACTTGAATTGAAGATTCAAGCAAATTAATACCCCAAGGAAGGAAAGAAGAAGGGATAGGTGCCGAAGGCCGCAAAAGTGAGAAAAGTTGCTGAAGATTTTGAGGAAGATGAGGAGGAGATCCTCTACATTCGGTAATTCAAGAAGATCATGAAGAATCACAAGAAGCAGGGATAATTCAAGAAATTCCTGAAGAGATGAGCTGGAGAAGGCAGAAGGTGGAACAAGCCATCGGAAGAGATGGAAAGCGACGAATAAAGTCCCAGCTGGAGTGCTATCACTACGACAAGCCTGGGCACCTAAAAAGAGAATGCCCAAGACTCTAGAAGGAGGAAAAATAAAAGTAAAGCAGGCACAAAGGGAAGAATAAGGTGTTGAAGGAGCTCACCTAGGATAAAGATGGTTCTGATGAATCAAGCACCACAGACTCTGGGAGTGAAGACGAGGAAAATCTATGTCTCATGAGAAAGAATCAAGAAGAATCTGACGATGAGTCTAGTGTCCACAGCGACACTGAGGTAACTCCACCTACTTATACTGAACTTCTTGAAATCTATGAAAATTTAGTTGATAAATTAGAAAATGTTATCTCTGAGAAAAAGTCCTTGAGAGGAGAAAACAAGAAAATCAAGAAGGACATGGAAAAATTAAAAAGTGATGTAATTAGAACTGGCAAAGAGAAGATCGAATGTCTTGAGTGTTCTCACTCAATGACAATGATCGAGGAACAAAAAACAAGTCTCTCCAAGGCAACATTGTGGACAACTAGTATCATCAACGAGAAGAATGACTTGGAGAAAAAAACTTCAAATGTCTCTAGCCCAGACAGAGAAAAGAAAAATGCAATTTGCCAATCGTTGTGTGATGCTAGTTACTGAGAGCTCCGCCTTAAAGGCGAGAATCCATGATCTCAACTATGTCGTCCAAAAGTTCGGAATATGCCAAAAGTCATTGGATATGCTTTTGGGAGCATAGTGTCATGGATCTGGGAAGTTTGGATTAGGATATGTGAGTACAACATCACCACTAAGCGGGAATCACTATCACTCCAAGCCTAGATCCAACTTAAATAAATCTAAAGATAAGGTTAAGAATTCTGGAAGGCTATCCCCATCATCAAGCAAGAGCTCGACCAAGATGATAAAGACAGTGTCTACTGCTTACATTGTGTGCATAAACTGTCATAAGTTTGGTCACACTTCTGGCTCATATCTGAGGAAAAGTGCTAAAAAGAATTTGCAAGTCTGGCTGCCAAAGTGTTCTACCAATCATATGGGTGGAACAACGTGGGTCACCAGATCTTTTCCCTCATCTTCTTTTTAGGTCTCTTGGCAGGCTATGGACACAAGTAACGTGTGGAACTTGGACACTGATTGCTCCAAGCACATGACGGGAGATAATGACAAGTTCCTTAGCCTGGAGAAGAAGAAGGGTGGCATGGTGACCTTTGGGGACAACAATAAAGGACGGATACTTGGAAGTGGCACTATAGGTAACATGGCATTCTCAATTTCTAATATGTTGTGTGTGGATGGACTTAAGCATAATCTCATCTCTATTATCCAACCGTGTGATAAAGGTCTAAATATCTTATCTGAGTCATCTACAAACACTTGTAAGATTATTAATTCCAAAACTTCTAGTGTATTACTTATAGATCACAGAAATCATAATGTGTGCACTGTTATTTTTGATGATATTTTTGCATCTAATTTGAAATGCCTAGTTACTAAAAATGAGGAACTAGACCTTTGGCATAGGAGACTAGGACATACTAGTAGCAAGATTATAGTAAAACTATCAAAAAAAACTCATTAGGAGACTTCTCGACTTAAGCGGTAGATTAAATGTCTTATGTAGTCCATGTCAAAAGGGCAAATTTGTTAAAACCTCTTTCAAAAGCAAAACTGAAGTTTCCATGTCTAGACCACTCGAACTCATTCACGTGGACTTGTTTGGACCTCTAAGCACATGTAGTGTAGGTGGAAAACGATACACCTTCGTTATCATAGATGATTATTCACGTTATTATTGGACGATATTTCTAGCAAATAAATATGATACCTTTAGCAAATTCTCCAATCTCTGCATGCGACTTCAAAATGAGGAGCTAAAGATAAAATGTATTAGATCAAATCATGGAGGAGAGTTTGAGAATGAGGACTTCTCAAACTTGTGTGACACTTTATGAATTAAGCTCGATTTCTTTGCCCCGCGCACTCACAAAAAATGGGGTTGTAGAAGGAAATAATTGCACTCTCCTAGAATTAGTCGACACTATGCTCGCCGAGTTTGGCTTACCACTATCATTTTGGGCTGAAGCTGTTAACATGACAAGCTACGTGATGAACTGAGTCATGCTTCGTCCACTTTTAAAGCAAATTCCATACGAGTTGTATTTCGATAAGAAACCCTCTGTATCGTATTTTAGGGTCTTTGGTTACCCATGCTACATTCTAAACACTAAGGATCATCTAGGAAAATTAGATGAAAAATCTGATCTAGGCATCTTCTTAGGATACTCGAGCAAGAGTCGGGCCTATAGGATCTACAATAAGAGGACTTTAGTGGTTGTAGAATCGTCTCTTATGCATTTCGATGAAAATTCCCCATCTAACGATCCCAAGATGAATGAAGAGGAGGTTGAAGAGAGTGTACTGATAGGGGATGAAGGTGAGGAGAGAATTATGGAGAGTGAAACTCAATCTCTTCAACAAGCAGATAGGACTCCTAGCAACTTAATTTTTCGAAAGCAACATCCTCGAGATCTAGTCATAGGAGAGCCATCTCATGGAGTTAGAACTCGGTCCACACTTCATGAGTCTTTCTAAAACTTATGCTTCCTATCCTATATTGAACCCAATAACATCTTAGAAGCCTTGAAAGATAAATCATGGTTCTTAGCGATGAATGAGGAGATGAGCCAATTCGAGCGAAGTAAGGTATGGGTGTTAGTGGAACGACCAGATAACCATCCCGTCATAAGCTTAAAATGGGTTTTCAAAAATAAGCTTGATGGTGAATCTAGGATAAGAAATAAATCTTGGTTGGTGGCTCAAGGGTATTCTCAGATAGAGGGTGTGGATTTTGAGGAGTCATTTGCCCCTATTGCTCGTCTTGAGTCCATTAGTTTGTTTTTGGCATTTGCAAGTTACAAGCAAATTAGATTGTACCAAATGGACGTCAAAAGTGGTTTCTTAAACGGGTATATTAAAGAAGAACTATATGTCGAGCAACCACCCTGTTTCATGAATGTCGTCTACCTAAACTACGTATACAAGTTGGTGAATGCCATGTATGGACTGAAGCAGCCACCCCGTGCTTGGTACGATAGGCTCACTACTTTTCTCTTAGATCATGGCTTTAGGATGCATGGGTAGTGCGGACACAACCTTATTTGTGAAGACAAAGAATTCAGATCTAATTATACTACAAATCTATGTGGATGATATCATTTTTGGGGCCACAAATAAAAAGATGTGTGAAGAAATTATCACCTGAATGAAATCCGAATTCGAAATGAGCCTAGTAGGAGAACTTACCTATTTCCTAGGATTTAGGATTTATCAATGCAAAGATGGGATTTTCATAAGTCAATCAAAATATATCAAAGATATGATTGTGCATTTTGGGTTTGAGAATCTGAAACAAGTAAAAACCCCTATGAGTGCTTCTCTTAAATTGGGAAAAGATGAGAGTGGCATTTCTATCGATCAGACCGTGTTTATAGGTATGATAGGTTCTTTGCTATATTTGAGTGCCTCTAGGCCTGATATCACAATCGCGGTGTGTCTTTGCGCTAGATATCAAGTCGACCCTAAGGAGTCACACTCAAAAGCCGTAAAGTATATTTTTAGTTATCTGATTGGCACGCAAAACCTGGGACTTTGGTACCCACATACCACTGATTTCAAATTTCACGGGTACTCAGACTCAGACTATGCCAGATGCTCACTTGATCGCAAGAGCACAAGTGGTACATGTCACTTCCTAGGGCATGCATTAGTTTCCTGGTCAAGTAAAATACAGAATTCTGTTGCACTTTCTACCGCTGAGAACTAATATATTGCCTTAGGAAGTTGTAGTGCACAAGCACTGTGGATGTCCCAAATGTTAGAAGACTTTGGCTTAACTTGTAGGAATGTTACACTTAGGTGCGACAACAAGAGTGCCATAGACTTGACATATAATCCAGCGCATCATTCTAGAACAAAACATATTGACGTGTGTCACCACTTTATTCGAGATCATATAAAAAGGGAGAACGTGAGTTTAAGTTTCATTGGCACCGATGACCAACTAGCGGACATTTTCACTAAACCACTCCCGGATGCACATTTCTCACTACTTCGACTCGAGCTTGGTATTCTGGATCTCTCATCCTAGTCATTGTCGTGTGTGTCTTCTTTTGTTACTCTTGTCTCCGTCTATTTTTTTCTTTTATTTCGAATTTTTGTTGCTTACTTGCGTTTCCCTGTTTTTTTTTCTTTCAAAAAAATCCAAAATATATTATATATAATAAAAAAATAGTAAACAAAAAACTGTTGTTCATTTATAATGCCATGAGCACACATGACTGTGACGTTGATCATAACATGTACGTACAATGTTTGAGTTTTATGCTTGTAATCTATGTAAACATTGTCCTCTGGTCATGGTGGGCTAAATCTATAGGTGCTTAGCTATTGAGTGCGACAAGTCGAGGTCTTGTTTGTTATCTATGCCTCTTGTACCCTTAGAAGAGTCCTTTATTCCTGAAGGTTGGCTCATTGGTAGGACCCTAGTGAATTTGTCCAAAGTCTTTATGTCCATTCTTTTTAGGTAGTGAATCTTCACCCCATGTTCCTTTTTGAAAGTATCAGGATAGGTGTTCACTAGGTATAAGGAAAGAATTCTGCCCATGTTTGGAGAGGGTATACAGTCTACTAATCTTTGATAGATGAGAGAAGACCATGAGGTCTTTATATTCAGGATAATTCTGGTCATGACATCAAACATGAACCTGAAGATAGTGTCATGTGATCTAGGTTTGCAGATAAGGGCTTTCCTTACAATATCTGCTAGTAGTTTGCCTCTCTGATTGAAGAATTTTCATTTAAGAGACCCAGATTTGGCCTCATTGTATCCACGCCATCTGAGAGCACTGTCTCTGTCCGTGTCGGCGGGCTCTTATTCCTCACTAGGGTTGACGGAGGGTATATGAAGGGCCATTCCTAGTCTCTTAGGGTTTACCTTAATTTTGATATCTTCAATCTTAGACTTAACAGAGTTTTGTGAGGAGGACACTTTAATGTTCGAGAAGAATTCCACTACATCCTTTTTAAGAATGGTGGAGGGTTTGAAAAGGGTGTATTCCAAGCCCATGACCTCAATCATCCTTAACACAGCTTTAATCTCAGGGGAGGAATGACTGAATCCATCACTCACAATTTCATATCCTTCCTGGAGCTCCTTGATGACATTTGGAGCCATTGAAACAGTGCGACAAGACGCTGAGAAGGTTTCGGTCTCGACGGCTAGGGTTAAGGCATTTAAAAGCGGAGTGGATTTTCGCTTCTTGTCGCCTTTATATTTATACCAAAAAGGTTTAATTATCAATTAAGCAATTTAGCTTAAACTTATATATTTCGTTTTAACGGGTTGCGTTACGCTTTCTGTTATGAAATAGGAGATTTAGCTCTTTGATTCTTCAACCTCTCATATTTTCTTCTACTTATTCAATGCATGTTTAATTTGTGGCTTCCCTTGCAGATTGGGTGTACAATTTATCTGACTTAGTGAAAATTTTATTAATTTTAAATTGTAGGGGACTTAACATGTTAATGAGCCAGTTCTATTGGCACTCCAATTTATGTATTGGTTTACCTTAAAGCTTACTAATAAGTTATTTGAATTTTAGAGTAAAGCCTGCAAAAATTAATAATGTAGATAATTGAATCACTATTTTCTATTTGTTGTGCTTGATTAGGTTCAGCCTGAGCACATCAAACATAACTTAACAATTAGCAAACATAATCTCTATATAAGAGTGAGAGACTTACCTTGAGGCTTGCTTCCTCTAGCTTTTGAGGATTACATACTTGACAGACTCAATCTTAATTTGTTACTTTTCCTGGAGCATATTCCTAGAGCAACTATAATGTCCCAGACATTTGCCTGAAATACCCATTGTCCAAATACCAAGTCTTAATTGGATAGGTACTTGGACTATCCTACAAAACAGAATTCATTTACCCTTAAGCACCTAATGATAATTGGGTCCTAGGTTCTTGTTAGCATCATAAAACTTTTGTCCAACTCTTTGCATGGGCTGAGCACCTTTCTGTCCTCTAGTCACATTCAGGATATGTCAACAATCAATGGCAAAGTGACCCACTATCCCACAGCATCAACATTTATGAATGTTGTATCTTCTCTTTAGGACAACACATAATTGTTGTCCATGAGAGATGTGAGCAACACCAGACTTTGTTGGATGAGCATTGCATGATGCTGCCCCCTTCTTCCTGAGTGAAGGTGCTGAGGAACTAAATACTGTTGGTCCAGTATGAGCCTGATGTATTTTTGGAGCCTGCCATCTAGTGGACTCTCTCATTTCCTTAGATAAAGGATATTTGGATCCAAATATAAAGAACATCTCCTGAATATTGTGGCTAGAGTGGCCAGTATCACTCTTTCTTGGATCATGTGCCTTCATCCCACTGGTGGAGCTCACATTTGATTGATCCTTCTAGAGTGGTGCAAAATTGATAGTTTTAGAAGGTGAATTTGCCTTTTGAAACATTGTCCTCTTATCAGGGAATTCAGATTTGAAATAATGATTGATGTGATTAATACCCAACTTCTCAGGGACTTGGCAAGTTGCAGCTTTTGGCAACTGACGCTGTGACTGAGAAGGGTTAATCACAATCCCCAATTTCTTTGTGAACATTTGTTCCAGATATCTAATATGCGTTTTCTTCTCTTCTAGAAGCAATGTCTGACACTCAAGACTTTTCTTGAGTTCAGACACCTCATGAATTTTCTTATAAAACTCAATAGATTTATTATTAGAAAGACTTTTATAAGGCTTTAGAACTTCTATCTCCTGGCTTGCCTTTTGGCAAGAATTCTACTCTTCTTTAAAGTATCTAGGAGTAGTCCATACTTGTCAATCAATTGGTTGACATCAGTCTCAGATTTTGAGCAACCTTCATCACAGTTTGAAGATGAACTAGTATCTGCACTGGTTTCATAGTCAGAGGAAGATGCAGAATTATAAAGAGGTTGTACCTTGATTGATTCTGAATCTACCTAAATTCTTTCTTCTTCAGTCATTACCATTATACATGGCATCCATAGTCTTCTTCATCCTCCTCATTGTCACTATCTGAGTGTGATAGAGGGGCCTTGATTCCTATCCTGGCAGCAGGATATTCCTCTTCTTCTTCTGGATCAGCAGTAATAGATATCAGACCTATACAGGCTTCTTCCTCTTCATCTTCAGATTTTGAGGAGGAAGAATCTGTCCAGCTTCTCTCCTTCTTAGCCACGAAGGACTTATCCTTCTTGACCTTATGGTGATGGTGATGCTTTTTCTTCTTCTTCTTATCTTCTTACTTTCTTTTGACTGGGCAGTCAACAATGACATGCCCAGCCATGCTGCAATAATAACAGATGACATTAGAAGAAATCTGTTTACTAGTTTTAGGTACATACCTGTCATCCTTGGATGACTTCCTGTGATAAGAGGCTAAAGATGGCCTGCTCCTGCTGTCCTTCTTCTTTATGAACTTCTGAAATTGCCTAGAGAAGGCAGCTAGATCTTTATCAGACATGTGGTTTTATAATGAGCTTGGCTCAGAATTTTTGAGCTAGATTCTGCTTCCCACCATGGTGGTGAGGGAGTATTTCTTCTACTTCTTCTTGGTTCTTCTGCCTTGAATACTACAGACTTGTCCTTGGACTTGAATTGGCTTCTCTTCTCCTCTTCTTGTCTAGCAGCCAGCTGCATTTCATAGGACTGCAGCTTTCCAAAGAGTGTTGGTGGAGGAGTGTCTGCCAGCTTAGCCATTTCCCTAATGGAACAAATCTTGGTGTCCCAATCTCTAGTGAGAGATCTAAGGAACTTTTCATTCCGCTCATAGTTGTTGAAGACCCTACCATAGGTTCTTAGTTCATTGACTGTCCTAAAGAACCTTTCAAAACAGTCAGCAACGTTTTCAGGCTTGCTATGCCTGAAGTCATCATACTCTTGATTGAGCATGGACTTTCTATTATCTCTAACTTCCTCAGATCCTTCCATGTAGTCCACAAGGGTGTCCCACATTTCCTTGGAATTCTATCAGTGTACAAGATTTTGGAAGGTTGATTCATCAATGGCACTGCTATAATATTTTGTGCCCTTTTGTCTATGGTGGACAGAATCACTTCATCTTTGTCCATTTCTGAATATGCCTTAGGCACTCTCACAGTTAGATATATGGTGGAAGGCTTTGTGGGGACAAAAGGACCTTCCACTACTATTACATATATTCTAGGGTAAGATGCTACCATGAACAGTCTAACCCTTTGCTTCTAGAGGCCAAATCCTTCCTTCCTACAGATGGGTATCTTCATGGTCCCCCTAGCTCCTTATAGTTCATTACTGACCCCATAATTTTATCTCATATCTAACCTTGGAGGTATACTCAGATTGTTAAATCCCTTTTAGAGGAACCTCCCTCTGATACCACTTGAAAGTTTCTTAACTGAAGGTTAGCTAATCACCTAGAGGGGGGGGGGTGAATAGTCTTTGAAGTTTTATTAGTTCTTTTGCTAATTTTTGATTTATCTATCTAGATCTTGTCCTTAGGTCCTACAATAAAAAAGAAAACAAACACACATGAAACACACAATGATTTATAGTGGTTCCCCAATTGGGTACATCCACTTTCCCTTCCACCTATCCAACTGATCTGTTGGACTAGGCACAAACTCCGCCAATATGCTCCTCTAAGCTTACACCTCAGACCTTAGCCTTACATAAAGGTTCACTTCAAAACCCAAACTCAGAAACACAATGGTTCCTACCTCAGAGCCCTGCATAGCTCCTACAGCTTAGTGATCCACTGATCACATTCCTCAGCCTAATTTCTGAGGCCTACAACTCAGGCTCTTCAGCCCTACATCTTCAGGCACACAGTTCTAATCTCAAAGTGCTGCAGTACTCCTACCTTCAGTACCCTTCCAGGTACCTACATCTCAGCCTCCTATAAGGCCTATAACTCAGTGACATACATGTCACCTATAGCTTAGTGACTCTCCAGTCACCTACCTCAAGCACAAGGCCCCACACTCAGGCTAGGAGGACAACCCTACCTCAGATACATACTTGGATCCTACCTCAAATAGCAACACTCTCCTACCTCAGGTAATTAAGACCTACAGCTCAGATCCATACTTGGATCCAACCTCAATACCCCAATAGGGCAACTACGTGAGTGACTAATTAGTCACCTACCTCAGGCACAAAGTGCCCTGCACTCAGATTCAGATAAAATGAACCCTACAAGAAGAATACTAAATGTTTAAGAAATTAAAACAACTGACTCAGAGATAAATCTCTTAGTCTACCTTGCTGCACTGAGCAGATATCAGTCCAACACTCTTATTATAGAAGGAATTAGTCCTCTTCCACAATTAACACTTTTCTACTGCACAGATGAACAGCTATCAGCTTGCTGAATGGATGAATTAGCTTTTCTGTTCTGTAGAGAACTATCTTGCTTAGCTTAAAGAGCTTTATCTATCTTCCTTTGCCTTCTGGCTATCTCTGCTGGACATTAGCTTTTAGCTTAATGGAGAAGAAGATGTCCAGCAACCTCTAGTTTTCTTTTTGTATTTTCTGCATTTGTTCTTTTCATTCGTTCACCATAATCACCCTTTTATTTTTTCCTTTTTATATACGTTGATTTCAATCAACGACATAATTGTATGTATGCCCAGCCAAGGATTGGTGAGCGCCACCTCCATTAGAAAAGGACAAAGCAGCTTTCGACGCCACTACAGCTTTCACGCAACAGCTTCCTACAAGTTGACTTTGATGATGTCTGTTGGGTACATTGGTCAAATGTACCTGATTTGAAGAAGCCTCACCCAACTCAATGATATACATCATATTGTATTTGATGTATGTTTGAGTTACTTGTGCAGGTTAAGAAATCACTGGACTGAAGCAAAAAGTTTCTAAGTCCATGTGTCGACACCCAGAGGGAAAGTGTCGACACTTATGAAAGCTTGTGTCGACACCCAGACAAGGAGTGTCGACACTTGGAGTCATTGTGTCGACACCTGGAATGCAGAGTCGACACCAGACAGAAAGTGTCGACACTTGGAGCTGTGTCGACACTCAGTGAAGAAAAGTGCAGACAGAAAGTGTCGACACAAGGAGCTGTGTCGACACCCAGTGAAGCTGTGTCTACACCAGAAAGTGTCGACACTTGGAGCTGTGTCGACACTCAGCAAAAGTCTGCAGAGTCTAAGTACAAGTGTTGACACTCAACACAATATGTCGACACTAAGCAGAAGAGTCAGCACTTGAAGCATGTGTCGACACTCAACACAATGTGTCGACACTCAACAGAAGAGTCAACATTTGAAGCATGTGTTGACACCCAGAACAATGTGTCGACACACAGCTGAAGACTCAACACTTGAAGAAAGTGTCGACACATGGAGCTGTGTCGACACTTAGCAAAGAACAGAAAGAACAACAAATTATTCTAAGTACAAGTGTCGACATTATGGCAATGTGTCGACACTCAGCTGAAGTTTCAACAAGAAGACTATGTGTCGACACAAGGAGCTGTGTCGACACTCTGCAAGTTTCAACATAGAAGACTATGTGTCGACACCAAGAAACAGTGTCGACACTTGACAGATTCAACACAAGAAGTTGTGTCGACACAAAGGAGATGTGTCGACACTTAGAAGAATTCAGCAAAAGCTAGAAGAACAAGTATTTGTGTCGACACTCAATTTCTGTGTCGACACATGCAGAAGAATCTGTGTCGAGACATACAAAGAATTGTGTCGACACCTTGTAGACTTGTGTCGACACTTACACAACATGTGTCGACACTTGGACTATAAGTGTAGACACTTAAAGACAGAAAGTCTCGACACTTACTGACTGTTAGAGATTTTCAAGAACTGACTGGTTGACATGACAGCTGCCGTTCCAGCCGGTCTACAGCGCCTGTCAGAGATATCAGAAGTCAGTTATGGACCGGACCAGCCGGTTACCATGAAGAAAGCCTATAAATAGGCACCCACAGTTTACAGAAACTGTTGTTGAAAGAGTTGATCAAGTGATTAACAAGTGGTACAGATTATTCAAGTAATCAGAAAAGTGGTACACAGAGTATCAATACAAGAAGATCTTGCAGTCCAAGTGCAGATCTAAGAAGTTGGAGAGAGAGGGCTCCATCCAAGAAATCAGCCTTTGGAACTAGGCTGAGAAGAAGGATTCAGATTCAGTCTGGATCTTAAGTGGCAGAAGTCAAGGAACAACTGCAGAGGATTCAGCCTTATTCAGTTCTACTCAAGAAGCTTTGAAGAAAGCTAAGTCAGGGTGAATCCAGCTGAGTTCTTCCAAGAACTCATTAAGAATCTCTCAACTCCCCTCCTTTAATTCTGAGTTGTAGAGTTATTATTTGTATTACAATTTTAACTTGTAGGATCCATTGGATCTGAGTGATTGTAAGCCTATATTTATAAAGGCTGAGGGTAGGGCTTGTTAGCCTGAGTGTAGGAGATAGAGATCTCTGAGTGTAGGCCTTGTTGGCTGAGTGTAGGCCTTGGATTGGCTGAGTGTAGGCCTTGATTGGCTGAGTGTAGGCTTTGGGATAAAGCTGAGTTGTAAGGCTTAGGGCCTGAGGTAGGTACTAATTTGGGTTCTGAGACAGTGCAAGAGTTTGGCCGAATCTAGTACACTGCTAGATAGGCGAAGGGGGAAAGTGGATGTACCCATATCTTGGGGAACCACTATAAATCAATGTGTGCTGTACTGTGCTGAAATTGTTGCTGTGTATGCTGTATTTTGCTGTGATAAACTAGTTAGTTTGCTGTGATATAACTGATTGCTGCCAATAAAGTTAGAAAAGGATTAGGTCACCTATTCACCCCCCCCCCCCCTCTAGGTGTTTAGGTACCATATCTTTCAAGTGGTATCAGAGGGAGGTTCCTCAAAATAAGGACTAACAGTCTGAGGAGATCCTGTTTGGCAGATTCAGTGTAAGGCATTACACAGTTTCAAGAAAATCAAGAAAATCAAGAAACATGGGTTCTTATGAGAATCACAAGGAATTGAGTTCCATGAAATTACCCATATGCAGGAAGGAGATCTTTGGGATCTGGAAAGAAAGGGTAAGGCTATTTATGGAAGCCTCTGACCCTAGAATCTACATCACAGTTAAGGAAGGGCCTTATGTGTCCTAATGAAGATTTCAGTATTGGATGCAAATCAGAGAACTCCAAAGGATTTCTCTGAGATGACGAAGGATGAAATTGTCCTGGCCACCATGGATAAGAGGGCACAAAACATAATAGTGAGTGCCATTGATGATGCAACTTTTCAGAATCTTATATTCACTGTAAAACAGCAAAAGAAATGTGGGACACTCTTATAGTGTATATGGAAGGATCTGAAGAAGTCAGGCAAGATAAAAATCCTTGCTAAATCAGGAGTATGAGAGTTTTAGGCAAGGTAAAGGTGATAGCATAACTGAGTGCTACAAGAAGTTCTACAGAAGAGTTAATGAACTCATGTCTTATGAAGAGAGTTCAGTAACTATGAACTAAATGACAAGTTCCTAAGGTCCCTAACCAAAGATTGGGACACAAAGATCTGTGCCATTAAGAGAAATGGCTAAGTTGGGGTAAATTCCTCCTCCTACACTGTTTGACAAGTTATTGTCTTATGAAATGCAATTGACAGTAAGGAAGGAGGAGGAGAAATCCACAAGGACTGAGCACAAGGAAAGAACTGTTGCTTTCAAGACAGAAGTTCCCAGAAAGTGCAGGAATAAGTCATCAACTCCACCTCCAGAGGTAGTTGAATCAGAATCAGATGAGTCAGTCAGCACAAAGACTGAGAGCAGTGAAAGTGATGAAGACTTTGCTGCCTTCACTAGACACTTTCAGAAATTCTTGAAGAAGAAACAGTGGAGGTCAAGACCTTCTTCTTCAAAGGGAAAGGAAGTCTTTATCAGGATAAAAAGCCTTCAAAGAAAGACAGGAAGAGGACAAAGTCAAGCAAGGCAACTGGTCTAAGATAGTGTGCTATTACTGCAATATACAGGGCCATGTTATTGCAGATTGTCCAGAGAAGAGAAAGGAATCTAGTGACATGAAAAGACTCACTTCAAAGGCAAGAAGAGAAGTCTTTTGTAGCCAAGAAAGAGAAGACTCTATCAGATATCTCTTCTTCAGAAACTGAGTCTGAGGCTGAAGCCTACATAGGGCTGTTTGCTGAAGAAGAAGAAGAAGAATTCATGCAGATCATGGAGTTTATTTATGAACAAGAAGACAGTCATTGCCAAGGGCTAATGGCTTTGACAGAGAGTGCCAAAAATCCTGGAGTAGCCAGGACCCAGTAAGGTACAAGGTTCAAGTTCAAGTTTAGTTTCTTGTTCTACTTCAGATTCAGATTCTTCTTCATCAAGTGATGAAAGTGTATCTGAGTCTGAGGGTGATGTTCATCAGCTTATTGATGAATATAAGGTGCTGTTGCAGGCTTACAAGAAAAGCAAGACCCTAGCCAAAAGTCAGGCAAAGGAAATTGCTATTCTTAAAGCTGCACCAACAGATTTTGAGAAGTCTTTTGATCAAAAACTGAATGAGATAGCCAGGTTGAAGCACATAAAAGTGATTCAAATGGGTACTATATCATTTAAAAATGATCAAATCAAGAGTCTGGAGATAAATCTTCAGAAAGAGAGAGATCTTGTTGCAAGGTTTTCTAAACCTAAGTCAGTGCTACCTTTAATTGATGAATTTGTTCATCATAAAGGCAAGGCTGGACTGGGCTTTATTAGACCTGCAGGGACTGAGCAGTCCAAGTCTAAGTCCAAGGGCAAAGCCCCAACATTCAACAAGCCTTCTGTAGACAAGACAGCCAAGGCTGTACCTAAGAAAAGGTACAATAAGTTTGAATGTTGGTGCTGTGGCAAAGTTGGCCATTTTGCAGTGACTGTTGGCACAATGCTAGTGCCAAAGTGAGTACCAAACTACCTGTTGGAAAGCCAGTGAGTAGCTTTGTCAGATTGTAGACTAACAAGTACCAAGGACCCAAGAATTCTTTGGGTTCTAAGGTTCATTAATCTGTTTTGCAGGTGAGTCCAAGTGGCCATACCCCAACATGGTACTTGGACAGTGGATGTTCCAGACATATGACTGGAACTAGAAGATTACTAAAGGACTACATTCCAGTAAAAGATGGTCCAAAAGTAACCTTTGGTGGTTCTAAAAAAGGAATCATCAAAGGATTTGGTAATATTTCTACAAACTTAGTTACCATACTCAAGTGGCTTATGTTAAAGGGTTGAAACACAACCTAATAAGTATAAGTCAATTAAGTGATGTAGGGTATGACATCTCATTTGTCAAAAATGGTTGTCATATCAAGAGGTCAAGTGATCAAGAGATCATTTTGACAGGTTATAGGAAGAGGAATGTCTACTGCCTAGACATTATGGTTGAGAACAATGGTTCTCCAGTTTGTCTTGTAGCTGATGAGACAGTCTCTCATTGTGTCAAATGGCACAAGAGGCTTGCCCATCTTAACTACAAGACTATTAGCAAACTCTTTAGCAAAGAGTTAGTGAGGAATGGTCCTCAAGTTAAGTGTGTCAAAGATGGTATTTGCTCAGCTTGTCAAAAGGGCAAGCAGACTAAATCCACCTTTAGAAGCATAGAAAACAAAGATGTTATGAGGTGTTTGTACCTCTTGCATATGGATCTCTTTGATCCAATGCCAGTTCACAGCTTAGGTAGGAAGGTCTATACCTTTGTAGTTGTAGATGACTACTCAAGGTTTTCCTGGGTGTTCTTCTTAAGACAGAAATCTGAAACACCTAGTGTCTTCTATAGCTTTGTCAAGCAAATTCAGAATGAACTAAATAGTACAGTGGTCAAAATTAGAAGTGACCATGGTACTGAATTTCAGTCTGATAGCATGACAAAACTGTGTGAAGACTTTGGGATATTTCAAGAATTCTCTTCACCTAGAACACCTCAGCAAAATGTCATTGCTGAGAGGAAGAATAGAACCTTGATAGAGGCTGGTAGGACCCTACTAAGTGATACATCACTGCCAGAATATTTCTGGGCTGAAGCAGTTAATACTGCATGCCATGTTATAAATAGGGCTACCATCACTAAAAGGCTAAACAAGACCCCCTATGAAGTTGTGAAAGGCAGGAAACCAAACCTATCCTATTTAGGATCTTTGGTTGTAAATGCTTCATACTTAACAATGGGAAGTCTTACTTAACTAAGTTTGATGCCAAGTCCCAAGAGGGAATTTTTGTTGGGTACAGTAATAATAGTAAGGCTTATAGAGTCTACAACTTGACTACACAAGTTGTAGAAGAATCTGTGCATGTAGTTTTTGATGAGACTAAACTTATTAATAATGAGTTATCTAGTAGTGTATGCAGCCCCACAGGTTTGACAAAGAAAGTGGACAAGCTTACTATAGAAGAAGTTCCTACTGCAAGACAGCAAATAGAAGAAAGTAGCTGTTGCCCAGGGGGAGAACTACATGTGCCAATTGTTGAAGAAATACAAGGAATACAGCATGATGCAGATGCTGAGTGGTTCAACCAGAAGTTAGGATGCCTCCAGCCCACAGGCATCTTAGAGATCATCCAGTAGAGCTGATTATTGGAGATCCAAGACAAGGAGTTCAAACCAGGAGTAGAAACATGAATGCAGCAATCTACTCCAGCTTTCTGTCACAAGTTGAACCTAAGAAGTTTGAAGAAGCAATACAAGATCCACAATATACTGAAGTAATGCAAGAAGAGCTTAATCAGTTCAGGAGGTGCAAGGTCTGGGAACTTGTTCCTAAACCTAAAGACCACAATGTAATAGGAACTAAGTGGATCTACAGGAATAAGATGGATGAACAAGGGGTCATCATTAAGAATTAGGCTAGACTGGTTGCTAAAGGATATAGGCAAGAAGAAGGTATTGATTTTGATCAAACCTTTGCTCCAGTAGCCAGACTGGAAGCCATAAGGATGTTCTTGGACTATGCAACCTATCAAGGATTCAAGGTATACCAAATGGATGTCAAGTCAGCATTCCTAAATGGTAATCTTAAAGAAGAAGTCTATGTGGACAACCTTCAGGTTTTATTGATCCAACTCTACATCATCATGTCTATAGACTTAGGAAATCTTTATATGGGTTAAAGCAAGCCCCTAGGGCTTGGTATGAAACCCTATCTAGTTTCCTCATTGAGAACAAGTTCTCAAGAGGGAAAATAGATAAGACTCTATTCCTTAGGGAATCTAGAGGCAAAGTTATACTAGTCCAAATATATGTAGATGACATTATATTTGGGTCTACTGAAAGCAGCCTTTGCAAAAGGTTTGCAAAACTGATGCAAGGTCAGTTTGAGATGAGTAGTATGGGAGAGCTGAAGTTTTTCTTGGGTCTCCAAGTTAAGCAGACTGAAAGTGGTTTATCCATTTGTCAGTCAAAGTTCACCCTAGAACTCATAAGGAAATATGGTATGGATTCATCCAGCACCATGAAGACTCCTATGGGGTCAAGTATGTCTCTTAGCAAGGATGATGCAGGGAAACCTGTAGATGAAACCTTGTATAGAGGGACAGTTGGCTCCCTATTATACTTGACTGCTAGTAGACCTAACATCATGTATGCTACATGTGTTTGTGCCAGGTATCAAGCCTGCCCTAAAGAGTCTCATTTGACTGCAGTCAAAAGAATATTGAGATATCTAAAGGGCACTCCCTATCTAGGCCTCTGGTACCCTAGGAATGGAGATTTTGATCTAACAGGTTATTCAGATGCAGACTTTGCAGGATGCAAAGAGGATAGAAAAAAGCACTACTGGAACCTGTCAATTCCTAGGTGGGAGACTAATTTCATGGAGTAGCAAGAAGCAAACCAGTGTGACTATCTACACTGCAGAGTCAGAGTATGTGGCTGCAGGAAGTTGCTGTGCTCAACTTCTGTGGATACAACATCAGCTAGAGGACTATGGATTTCAGGTAAGTAGAACTCCACTTTTCTGTGATTCTACAAGTACTATTTCAATAGCTAATAACCCTGTATCACATAGTAGAACAAAACATATTGAGATTAAATATCATTTTCTTAGGGAGCATGTAGAAAGAGAAGATATTTTATTAGAATATGTTAAAACTGATTATCAAATAGCCGATATGTTTACTAAGCCCCTAGGAGAAGCTAAGTTCAATAGATTCAAAATTGAACTAGAAATGTTAAACTTAGAGTAATTTTACAGAATTAAAATTGGATAAGTAAAAAAAGTGTCGACACATAGACAACTCTATGTCGACACAGAATAGTGGTGTCGACACTTCAAGAAAAAAGGTGTCGACACATCCAGGATGTTGGTGTCGACACTTCAGAATGTTAGTGTCGACACATGACAAGTAGGTGTCGACACATCCAATATGGTGTCGACACTTATGTTTTACTCAGAATTTTCTAAGTAAAGTCTCGACAATGTGTCGAGTTATGTTGTGTCGACACATAAACAAGTGTCGACACATAAAATCTGTTGACTAAACTTGTGTCGACACATATGTGTCGAGACATTATAAGTCAGTGTCGACACTTATTGCCAGTGTCGACATATTTTAAGTTAGTTGTCCCGCCTGTTCATCTTCAAAATCAGAAAGGTATAAATAGGGTTCTGTCTTCGTTTGTCGACACTCTTTCAAAGTTTCGAGACCAAAACTACTGTGTCGACACCTCTCTTTTCTAAAGACAAATTCTACAAACACTAATGACACCTAAGCTTGAGGAGAACGTTAACGAAGGATATGAGCTAGTGCGCGGCGCCTTCGACGATGCTGATCAAGAAATCAGGGCCGTAGTAACCCTAGTCGCCGATTCAGGGTTAGAGTACTTAGTTTCAGAACCACTAAGATATGGAAGAAGGAGGTGCTTGAATTCCTTAATGGAGCTGCAGTAGATGAATTTGGATACAGAATCAAATCCAGAGTTCATGGAACTAAGGTCAAGGTTTCACCTAAAAATCTGAGGAAGGTGCTCCAGCTACCAAAAACTCAAGATGAAGAAGAAATTACTGCATCCAAGACCAGGGAAGCTCTAACCTGGTGTGGACTTGATCCAAAGATGAAGATAGGATCTGTATTTAACAGGAAAGGCATGAATAATCAAGGATAGTTCATGTCTGACATTGTTGGAAAGGTCTTACTCAGTAAGCCAGGAGGGCATGACAGAGTGTCTGCCTCCATGTTCAATATAATGACAAGAATTATCTTTACTCTAAGAACTGATTGGTCAGTGATAGTCTTTGAGAAAATTAAAGAAAGTCTGAAGAAGCCTAATCTGGGCAGAATCTTAAGTCTGTACCTTGCTAGTGTGATACCAGAGGTAATGAGTTCTACTGCAGGAAGTAAGATAAATCACATGAGGAAGATGGATCAAAGGATCTTTTCAAGATGGGACAGGGTGTTGTCCAAGGAAATGCCAAACCCAGAGAAGACAGTTACTGAGAAGGAGATTCCCCCAAAGAAAAAGAGAAAAACTGCTCCAATGGCACAAGAGTCCTCCAGCAGTTCAGGGAGTGAAGAACATGTTGTTTTCACTCCTGATGATCAAGAGGAAGAGGCTGTAGTGAAATCTCCTACTGCTCAAGAGATTGCTGAGATCCAGGGGGAGCTGCCTGAAGCTAGCCCATCCACAAGGATCACAGCCAGGGGGAGTCTCCAGTTGTAGAAGAACCATCTACACTGGACAGTGAGCAAGCCACCACCATCATACAAGAGGTACTCACTGACCTAAATACTTTAGCATATCTTACAGAAGATGCTGATTTGTCTGATGTTCCTCAGCAAACTCAGCTGCCTAGTCAAGCTCCAGATGTTGTTATAAAAGACACATCTGCTGTACAAGAAGAGATTCCTGATCCAGTAGTTGAAGAGCAAAGAATGTCTCCAGCTTCTTCACCCCCTGAATTCACCATGGAAGATTTATTCCTCAATCTAGACCAACAAGATTTTGACCTGGACAAGGAAGCTGCTAGAAGAGATAATGCTGCAGAGGGGGAGCAAGTGCAAGTTATGGAAGAGCCTGTGAGGCAAGAAAATGAGAAGGCACCTGATGTGCAAGCTGAAAGACCTCCAAGCCCTGAGGATCAGGTTGACATAGCCAGCACTTCTGCCTCTGAAGATGAGGAGAGTGCTAGGGCAAAGAAGAAGAAACTGTATGTCTTTAAAAGGAGAAGTCAGAGTTATAAGAAAGCTCTGCAATCTATAGCCCCACAGCCTATAGTTCAACAAGCTCCAATTGTTGATTATAGTGCATTAATGATTGCAATGCAGATAAAACTAGATGAACAGAGAAAAGCTATAGAGGCTTATATGGATGAAGGGTAGAAGTCATTACAATTTGATCTGGCCCAAGATATAAAGTCTATAAGGTTTGAAATGAACCTTAACAAAAAGGAAATGACTGATTACTTCCACAAAGGTGGAAATGCAGTGGTGTATTTGGCAACACACCAAGAGAAGATCAAAGAACAAGTGGATGACATAGCATTGAAACAAGGATATGTTCTTGAGAATCAATTAAGAATGAATGACAATTTGACTGCCTCCCATAATGCTATAGTCACTGAGTTGAAGAACAAGGCTGCTGAACCTTCTACATCTACTGCTGCTGCTAAAGCTGATTTTGATAAAGTATTTCAAGAAGAAATTTCTGCTGTACAAACTGCAATCCAAGCCTCCCAAAAGGTCATATCTGAACAACTTCAAAAGCTTAAACCTTTCTTTAAAGCTGGCATCAGATACTTGGATAGTCAAATCAGATTTCAGAAGGATGATGTCAGAGATCACATGGCTAGAGAAGTCATAAAGGGGGAGAGAGTACTAGTCAAGGCAAGCTCTGAACATGCTAAGTGGATATCAAATTCCATCAGAGCTACACATGGATATCCTCCTCTGTGTGATGACAATGAGGTTGCTGAATCTGGACTAAATCCTGCTTATTTTGGAGGTGAGCAACCAGAAGTAGCTCAGGTCATTTATCCACCTCCAGACTTTGAAATGATTCAAGCAGATGTGAGCACAATGTATAGCCCACCTGAGGGCAAGGACAATGTCCATATTGAAAAGGTTGTTCAACCTATATCTGAAGCCATGCAAGAGGCTCTACAGAAAGAAGAAGAGACAAGGTTGTCCAAAAAGAGGTTTAGGGAACAAGAAGAACAAAGGCCAGACTTTGAACAGTGGAGCCCTACCTCTAGGAATATAATTTTAACTGCCTGGAAAGCTGCCAAGGACAATACTCATGACAGGAACAAATGGTTTTCTAAAGCAGAATGGATAAAACATGAGATCAGGCAGGAAGCAATAGTTCAGTATAGAAGGAAGGCAAAGATGGGAAAGCTACCTCCTACTGCAGTGGAGCCTAGCAAGTAATTTCCTAAGCCATATCACTATTTTGAGAGGCAGAAGAACTTAAAAAGAAAGATCTAAAAGGCAAGAAGTCTGCTGATGCTGAAACTGTTGATGCCCCTGTCAAAGCTCAAGTTCAAGATGGCAAGGGAATAGTTATCAAGGAACCTGATCAGAAATAGATTAAGAATTTACTTGAAGATTATTGTGTAATCTTTTGAATGTAAAACATTTTTGTGAACTATTGGAAATGTATAAGACAAATGTTAGAACAATATATGATAAATATATTTCATGATTGTTCTGTGAATGTGTCTATTTCTTGATTGTTCTGAAATGATGAATGTGTATACATGTATGAATTAATACATGTTTATGTTTACCCTGCTGAATATAATCTGCTTTACATCATTTTGTAATTTTTAATTATGAATGGTGTATATCATTGACTAAGGGTTATGACTTCTCCAAATAGGGGGAGATTGTTGGGTACATTGATCAAATGTACCTGATTTGAAGAAGCCTCACCCAACTCAATGATATATATCATAATGTATTTGATGTATGTTGAGTTTACTTGTGCAGGTTAAGTAATCACTGGACTGATGCAAAAAGTTTCTAAGTCCATGTGTCGACACCTAGAGGGAAAGTGTCGACACTTAAGAAGGCTTGTGTCGACACCCAGACAAGCAGTGTCGACACTTGGAGTCATTGTGTCGAAACCTGGGATGCAGAGTCGACACCAGACAGTAAGTGTCGACACTTGGAGCTGTGTCGACACTCAGTGAAGAAAAGTGCAGACAGAAAGTGTCGACACAAGGAGCTGTGTCGACACCCAGTGAAGCTGTGTCTACACCAGAAAGTGTCGACACTTGGAGCTGTGTCGACACTCAGCAAAAGTCTGCAGAGACTAAGTTAAAGTGTTGACACTCAGAACAATGTGTCGACACTCAACAGAAGAGTCAGCACTTGAAGTATGTGTCGACACCTAGCACAATGTGTCGACAATCAGCTAAAGACTCAGCACTTGAAGAAAGTGTCGACACAAGGAGCTGTGTCGACACTTAGCAAAGATCATAAAGATCAACAAAATTATTCTAAGTACAAGTGTCGACACTAAGGGAATGTGTCGACACTCAGCTGAAGTCTCAACAAGAAGAAGGTGTGTCGACACAAGGAGCTGTGTCGACACTCAGCAAGTATCGACATTGAAGACTATGTGTCGACACCAAGAAGCAGTGTCGACACTTAACAGTTACAACACATGAAGATGTGTCGACACAAAGGAGATGTGTCGACACTTAGAAGAATTCAGCAAAAGCTAGAAGAACAAGTACTTGTGTCGACACTCAATTTCAGTGTCGACACATGTAGAAGAAACTGTGTCGAGACATACAAGGAGTTGTGTCGACACCTTATAGACTTGTGTCGACACTTACACAACTTGTGTCGATACTTGGACTATAAGTGTCGACACTTAAAGACAGAAAGTCTCGACACTTTCAGACAGTTAGAGATTTTCAAGAAATGACTGGATGACTTGACAGCTGCCGTTCCAGCCGGTCTACAGCACCTGTCAGAGATATCAGAAGTCAGTTATGGACCGGACCAGCCGGTTACCATGAAGAAGGACTATAAATAGGCACCTACAGTTTACAGAAACTATCGTTCAAGAGTGGTTCTGATTGATCACATTGTTGAAGAACAAGTTATCAAAGTGGTACCAAGAGTATCAACACAAGAAGATCTTGCAGTCCAAGTGCAGATCTAAGAAGTTGGAGAGAGAGGGCTCCATCCAAGAAATCAGCCTCTGGAACTAGGCTGAGAAGAAGGATTCAGATACATTCTGGATCTTAAGTGGAAGAGGTCAAGGAACAACTGTAGGAGGATTTAGTCTTATTCAGTTCTACTCAAGAAGCTTTGAAGAAAGCTAAGTCAGATTGAATCCAGCTGAGTTCTTCCAAGAACTCATCAAGAAACTCTCAACTTCCCTCTTTTATTTCTGAGTTGTAGAGTTAATATCTGTAATACATTTTTAACTTGTAGGATCCTTTGGATCTGAGAGAATTGTAAGCCTATAATTTTAAAGGCTGAGGGTAGGGCTTGAGAGCCTGAGTGTAGGAGATTGAGATCTCTGAGTGTAGGCCTTGGTTGGCTGAGTGTAGGCCTTGGTTGGCTGAGTGTAGGCCTTGATTGGCTAAATGTAGGCTTTGGGATAAAGCTGAGTTGTAAGGCCTTGGGCCTGAGGTGTAGGAACCATTTTGGGTTCTGAGACAGTGGAGGAGTTTGGCCGAATCTAGTACACTGCTAGATAGGCAAAGGGGGAAAGTGGATGTACCCATATCTTGGGGAACCACTATAAACCACTGTGTATACTGTGCTGTGCTGTGATTGTTGCTGTGTATGTTGTGTGTTTGCTGTGATAGAATAGTTAGAAATCTGTGTTATAAACTGTTGGCTACCATTAAAGTTTAAAAAGGATTAGGTCACCTATTCACCCCCCCCCCCCCTCTAGGTGTTTAGGTACCATATCTTTCAAATGCCTAGATCGGATTTTTCGTCTAATTTTCCTAGATGATCCTTAATGTTTAGAATGCAGCATGGGCAACCAAAGACCCTAAAATACGATACAGAGGGTTTCTTCTCGAAATACAACTTGTATGGAGTTTGCTTTAAAAGTGGACGAAGCATGACTCAGTTCATCACATAGCTTGTTGTGTTAACAGCTTCAGCCCAAAAAGATAGTGGTAAGCCGAACTCGGCGAGCATAGTGTCGGCTAATTCTAGGAGAGTGCGATTATTTCTTTCTACAACCCCGTTTTGTTGTGAGTGCGCGGGGAAAAGAAATCGTGCTTAATTCATAAAGTGTCACACAAGTTTGAGAAGTCCTCATTCTCAAACTCTCCTCCATGATCTAATCTAATACATTTTATCTTTAGCTCCACATTTTGAAGTCACATGCAGAGATTGGAGAATTTGCTTATGGTGTCATATTTATTTGCTAGAAATATCGTCCAATAATAACGTGAATAATCATCTATGATAACGAAGGTGTATCGTTTTCCACCTACACTACATGTGCTTAGAGGTCCAAACATGTCCACGTGAATGAGTTCGAGTGGTCTAGACATGGAAACTTCAGTTTTGCTTTTGAAAGAGGTTTTAACAAATTTTCCCTTTTGACATGGACTACATAAGACATTTAAACTACCGCTTAAGTCGAGAAGTCCCCTTATGAGTTTTTTTGATAGTTTTACAATAAGCTTGCTACTAGTATGTCCTAGTCTCCTATGCCAAAGGTCTAGTTCCTCATTTTTAGTATCTAGGCATTTCAAATTAGATGCAGAAATATCATCAAAAATAACAGTGTACACATTATGATTTTTGTGAGCTAAAGTAATACACTAGAAGTTTTGGCATTAATAATCTTACAAGTGTTTGTAGATGACTCAGACATGACATTTAGACGTTTATCACACGGTTGGCTAATAGAGATGAGATTATTCTTAAGTCCATCCACACACAACATATTAGAATTTGAGAATGCCATGTTACCTATAGTTCCACTTCCAAGTATCCGTCGTTTGTTGTTGTCCCCAAAGGTCACCATGCCACCCTTCTTCTTCTCCAGGCTAAGGAACTTGTCTTTATCTCCCGTCATGTGCTTGGAGCAATCAATGTACAAGTTCCACATATTACTTGTGTCCTTAGCCTGCCAAGAGACCTAAAACGAAGATGAGGGAAAAGATCTGGTTACCCACGTTGTTCCACCCATATGATTGGTAGAAGACTTTGGCAGCCACACTTGCAAATTCTTTTTAGCACTTTTCCTCAGATATGAGCCAGAAGTGTGACCAAACGTATGATAGTTTATGCACACAATGTAATTAGTAGACACTACCTTTATCATCTTGCTCGAGCTCTTGCTTGAGTATGGGGATAGCCTTCCAGAATTCTTAACCTTATCTTTAGATTTATTTAAGTTGGATCTAGGCTTGGAGTGATAGTGATTCCCGCTTGGTGGTGATGTTGTACTCACATATCCTAATCCAAACTTCCCAGATCCATGACACTATGCTCCCAAAAACATATCCAATGACTTTTGGCCTATTCCGAACTTTTGGACGACATAATAGAGATCATGGATCCTCGCCTTTAAGGCGGAGCTCTCAGTAACTAGCATCACACACCGATTGGCAAATTGCATTTTGCCTTCCTCTGTCTTGGCTAGAGACATTTGAAGTTTTTTCTCCAAGAGATTCTTCTCGTTGATGATACTAGTTGTCCACAATGTTGCCTTGGAGAGACTTGCTTTTTGTTCCTCGATCATTGTCATCGAGTGAGAACACTCTAGAAATTCGATCTTCTCTTTGCCAGTTCTAATTACATCACTTTTTAGTTTTTCCATGTCCTTCTTGATTTTCTTGTTTTCTCCTCTCAAGGACTTTTTCTCAGAGATAACATTTTCTAATTTATCAACTAAATTTTCATAGATTTCAAGAAGTTCAGTATAAGTAGGTGGAGTTACCTCAGTGTCGCTCTGGACACTAGACTCATCGTCAGATTCTTCTTGATTCTTTCTCATGAGACATAGATTTTCCTCATCTTCACTCCCAGAGTCTGTGGTGCTTGATTCATCAGAACCATCTTCATCCTAGGTGAGCTCCTTCAGCACCTTATTCTTCCCTTTGTGTCTGCTTTGCTTTTATTTTTCCTCCTTTTAGAGTCTTGGTGATGGCGCGGCCCCTCCAACACTTCCTGATGATGACCGGTTGCTGCGACGCAACAAGTTAAAGATTTGCGGCGTCATGACAACGCCACGGACGCTAACGGAAAGCTGCGATACAACCTCCGTCCGCGGCGCGCAAAGCTTGCTTAATACTTTTACTTAGTTTTATTTTAATTGCTTAAAACATTTGGCTTGTATTATTTTTATTTTTATGTTGGTGTAATATTAAACCCTTGGTGTGTATGTAACCGCCCGGATGGATGAGATTTCATCTCCATCATGGATGGTTGGATCTCTTTTGTAACTCCTATTTAAAGGAGGATATTATGATGAGTTATGCATTGGATGAAGAAAACCTAAACTCCCCTAAGAGAAATTTCGGCCATGGAGAGATTCCAATAGCCGCCACCCCCCCTTTGGTGTGAAGCCTTGCCTTGCCTCCTCCATCCCCGTTCGGTGCGACTCCGGCGTGGCTTCTCTCGGTGCGACTCCGTGGAAGAAGGAAGCAGCCCCCTTCGGTGTGAAACCGGTGGAACCGTGGAGAGAGTGATTCTCCCACAAATATTGTGTGATCTTCTTCTTGGTTGGGTAATCTCTTCCCTATCTTTGTGCTTCTTGCTGTGAGATTTTTGTGGAGGTTATTCAACCGTCTTTTCCGCGATTTTAAAGTGTTTTTCGCTTGCAAATCTGAATCGAACGTTGTTATTGACCCTCTTGTTTTTCGGATTGGAAGATCCGCTGGAGTACAAACTAGGCCTAGCCTTGACTTGTTCTCCAAGATGGGGCACGCTTCGGTGCTAACAAGGGAGTTAATCTCAACTTGTTCTTGATCCCTCCTTATCGTTTACCGCCGCTCCTAAATATATTTTTGCTGCGATTGATGGCTTATTGTGAAAAGAATAGATGCTTGTGTAGGTGCGGTGAGACGTGTGCTTGTTGGAGAGGTAGGTCCTAAGGTCGTGGTATCGAGTCCGGCTAGGCGCGAGTTGTGTGCTTGTTGGAGAGTAGGTCCTAAGGACGTTGTATCGAGTCCCGTATTTTTGAGAGCCAACCGACCCCTTTTCGTTCGCTTTTGGTCGGAGCACTCTCTTATTTTTTCTATGTTCTGTGATGGGTAACCCGTCGTTAGCGTAAGCACGTCCATCTCACAAACATCCCTACACCAATTTGGTATCAGAGGCGGTCGTTTCAACTTTCACGTTGCAAACATCCTCTCTGCGTTCCTTGTTAGAGATCCGATCGTTAGAACTCAAAAAAATTATTTTCTGTGGTCTGCAAATAGCGGGCTGAAATCTTTATTTTTCAGCAAAATTTCAAAGAAAATTTTTTTAACGATCTACGTGTTATTCATATCGGGAGTATATAAAAATATCTTATTTTCAATATAGCTTCAAACCTAGGAAAATTCATCTTGCCCGGGGCCTCCCAAACCTGAATGCGCACTAGGCTAGGAACGGAGTACGCAACCCCGTCTACGTCTAGGATGGCTGCGAACGAGCATGGTGATCCCAACACCGAGGCTATAGCAGGTCTTCGTGCCGAAATGACAGAGCTTAGGAACGCCTTAGCCCAGATCCTACAAAATCAAGCAAGGCCACCCCCACCTCCCGTTAATGCTGGGCAGCCCAACCGGCACCAACCGAACTTTGATTCGGATTCTGAGGGAAACTCTCCCCGTATGCCCCCTCGAGAACCCCGCCCCGAGCGAGGCTTTGATATCACGAGGGCTATCAAGATAAATGCCCCCACCTATGATGGCATGGGAGATCCCCAGATCTTCCTCCATTGGGCTATAGACATGGAGTGCTATTTCGAATGGCACAACCTCACGGACCCCCAAAAGGTTCAAGTTGCCAGGATGAAATTAGAGGGACGTGCCAAAACCTATTGGCTGAATGAAGAACGTAGGTTAGGAGCTGGGCACGGGGTCCCACTCATTGGATGGGCTGTTATGAAGAACCTGCTAACCGATCAGTACGTTCCCGCGTACCATCGGACGCAAATGTTCGATGAGCTTGCCACGCTTCGGCAAGGCTCGATGTCTGTTGCTGAATATATGGGAGAACTTAAGGACCGTATGGTACGATGTGACCTTCGAGAGATCCCCGAAGTAACTTTATCTAGATTTCGAAAGGGACTTCACCCCGACATTCAGCGGAAACTCTTGCGTTATGGTCACACGGACTTGAATACGACTTTCAATGCCGCCTTGGACATTGAAAAGAACCTAGCATCTAAAGCTCACTCCCGTTATTCTAATGCGAAGAATAAGTCCACCGCCGGGGCATCTTCTTCCACTTTTCCTGATAAAGGGAAATTTAGATCCTCCGAGTCGAAATCCGTTGTGATTACCGCGAGAAATACCAAGAACCCCGCTAGTGAGCGTATCCCCGTTGGAAAGGTTAGCAAGGCTAACACCACTTGTTACTCATGCGGTGTTCAAGGCCACTATGCCTATGAATGCCCCACCAAGACGAAGGCCATAGCCTTACTAGAGTCCACTACCGACCCTGACGATTATGTCCATGAGGCCGAAGAGGAGAGCGACCCTGACGGAGTCCCTAGTGACTTGGAGGACGATCACCGCCTTATGGTGATGCGTTGCATTATGACCACCCCTCGTCCTGTAGACGACTGGAAGAGGACGAGCATCTTTTCCCTGATCTTTAAGAGTGGAGAAAAACTTTGCAAATTAGTTATTGATGGTGGTAGTTGCGTAAACGCCGTTTCTGAGAATGCCGTTAAGCGTATGTCCTTGACTGTCGAGCCTCACCCGACCCCCTACCAGGTCGCTTGGATTAGTAAGGTTACTATTAAGGTTACCCAACGATGCCTAGTCCCCCTGTCTATCAAATCCTACTCGGATGAGGTTTGGTGCGACGTCCTACCAATGGACGTTTGTCATGTGTTATTAGGCCACCCTTGGCTATACGACCGTGATGTGACGCACTATGGTCGTGCCAACACTTATGAGTTTAAATTCAATGGCAAGATCGTCACCTTGAGACCGACTGTGCCAAAAGAGCCGGTAGTGTTGGCTAAGGATACCACCATCCCAGTTGAGAGGAAAGCCTTGAGTTTAGTTGGTAGGAAGGAATTTGTGAAGGATCCCTTCATTGGCGGAATCATGTACGCTCTTGTACTTCTGAGTGAAAAAAACTGATGGTGGCGTGTTGGAAGATTTACCCCGAGAGCTACGGGTATTGTTGGATGAGTTTAGGGATGTATACCCGGAGGAGTTGCCTTCGTCGTTACCACCGCTTAGAGATATACAACACGCAATAGACCTTATCCCCGGATCGTCCTTACCCAACCAACCACACTATCGGCTTAATCCAACTGCCCACATAGAGTTACAAACCCAGATAGAGGAGTTGTTAAATAAGGGATTTATTAGGACGAGTATGAGCCCATGTGCTGTCCCCGCTCTTCTTGCCCCTAAGAAGGATGGCACCTGGCGCATGTGTGTTGATAGCCGAGCTCTCAACAAAATTACTATAAAATATAGGTTTCCAATTCCGCGACTAGATGATCTCTTGGATGTCCTATCGGGTGCCACTATCTTCTCAAAACTGGACTTACGGAGTGGTTACCACCAAATCAGGATCCGAGAGGGGGATGAGTGGAAGACGGCGTTCAAGTCTAAGGACGGGTTGTATGAATGGCTTGTGATGCCCTTTGGGCTATCCAATGCCCCCAGCACCTTCTCCCGGATGATGACGCACATCTTTAGGCCATATATGGGGAAGTTTGTTGTAGTGTATTTTGATGACATCCTAGTGTTTAGTACCTCCCCTGCCGAACACCTCTCTCACATCAAAGTAGTCCTCTCCACCTTAAGGACTGAAACCTTATATCTAAATCTAAAGAAATGCACGTTTTATGTTTCGGAGGTTGAATTCTTAGGTTATATAGTTGGCTCTGAAGGAATTCGTGTTGACCCAGGAAAGGTTCAGGTGATTAGAAACTGGCCCGAGCCCACTAGCCTTCGTGAGGTGCGTAGTTTCCACGGGTTAGCTACCTTTTATCGTCGTTTCATACGTGATTTTAGTAGCATTATGGCACCCATTACGGACTGCATGAAGAAAGGAGAATTCACATGGTCCAAATCCGCCACGTTTGCATTCCATCGTATTAAGGAGCTTATGACCGAAGCACCGGTGTTACGTCTCCCAGACTTCACCAAGGTCTTCGAGCTTACTTGTGATGCATCTGGCGTAGGGATTGGAGGTGTCTTGAGTCAAGAGGGTCACCCGGTTAGTTATTTTAGTGAGAAGTTAGCGGGTGCTAAATTAAACTATTCCAATTACGATAGGGAGTTTTATGCGGTCATTAGATGTTTGCATCATTGGAGGCACTACCTCCTTCATAAGGAGTTCGTGATCCTCTCTGATCATGAAGCGTTGCGATTCATCAATGGTCAGCACAAAATCAGCCCGCGCCACGCTAAATGGGTATCCTTCTTGCAAGAATACACATTTACTCTCAAGCACCTTAAGGGGACCGACAATCGAGTTGCCGATGCACTCAGTCGCCTCACCCTCTTACTTTCCTCCATGCAAGTCCACGTGGTAGGGTTCGAGCGCATAAAGGATGAATACGCCACATGCCCTGATTTTCAGGAGCCATACTTATCTGCCCAGGATAGCTCTCCCGCGACCATCACGGCCTATTCACTTAGAGACGGATACTTATTCAAACACGGAAAATTGTGTATCCCCCACTCCTCTTTGCGACTCCACATCATTTGGGAGTTACATAGTGGTGGCTTGAGTGGCCACTTTGGCAGAGACAAAACGATAACGCTCGTAGAGGAGAAATTCTTTTGGCCTAAACTAAAGGCGATGGTTGGGAAAGTTGTGAGCAGTTGCCGTACGTGCCAAGTTTCTAAAGGTACTAAGTCCAATGTAGGTTTATACACTCCGCTACCTATTCCGTCCGTCCCGTGGGAAGACGTGAGCATGGACTTTGTATTAGGCCTTCCCCCCACCCTGCGACGTCATGATTCTATACTCGTTGTTGTGGATAGGTTCTCCAAGATGGCGTACTTCCTCCCTGTAGTAAGACCAACGACGCCTCTCACATTGCGAAACTGTATTTTAAAGACGTCGTTAGTCACCGTGGCGTTCCGAAGACTATTGTCTCAGATAGGGACGTCAAGTTCACTAGCTACTTTTGGAAAACCTTGTGGGTTCTTATGGGCACAAAATTATTATTCTCCGCGGCTTATCACCCACAAACTGATGGCCAGACGGAAGTAGTCAATCGAAGCCTAGGAAATCTTCTTCGATGTCTCGTGAGCGACCATAAAGGCACTTGGGATTTACTGCTTCCACATGCACAACTGGCTTACAATAATTCTAAAAATCGGTCCACGGGTATGTCTCTGAATGAAATTGTTCACGGGTATAAGGCCCCTGTGCCACTTGACTTGGTCCCCTTACCTCCCACATACAAAACAAGTCAGTTTGCACAATCCTTCGCCCAACATATTCACGACTTACATGCACGTATACGAGCTACCTTGACTGCTCAATATGAGTCTTATCAAGCGCACGCTAATCTACATAGGAAGGTGTCACACTTTAAGGTCGGCGATCTGGTTTTAGTACAGTTAGTTCCCGAACGAATGCCAACTGGCACCGTTAAAAAGTTAGCTCCAAAACGCGCCGGTCCTTTTCGGATTATAAAGAAGCTAGGTGACAACGCTTTCGTATTGGATTTGCCTGCTGAATGGGGTATCTCCCCTATTTTTAATGTCTCGGATTTGACGCTGTTTGTTGCGCCTCCACAAGAGTTGGTTTCTTTGTCGTCTTCTCCCTCCACTGAAATTTCTAATGGGTTGGGGAGTGGTAGTTTGGATGATCTCTCTCCTCCGGTCCCCGCAGGTATAACATCGGATGGTACGTTGCCTTCTTTTATTCCTACTGCTGACATGTTTCCCAGGTTTCCCAAGACGTTTCTCCATCCAGATATGATACTCGCTGCTGAGCCACTTACTACTCCTGACGGTGCTACCTACCGCTTCCTCATCCGTTGGCGTGACCGCCCACCGTCGGACGACTCATGGGTACTCGCGACAGAGCTTCAACGTTTGTATGTCGAGCTTCTCCGCCGCTTTCTATCAGCCCATGCATCGGAGATGCGAGATTTTGAGTGGGGGAGGATTGATGGCGCGGCCCCTCCAACACTTCCTGATGATGACCCGGTTGCTGCGGCGCAACAAGTAAAGATTTGCGGCGTCATGACAACGCCACGGACGCTAACGAAAGCTGCGATACAACCTCCGTCCGCGGCGCGCAAAGCTTGCTTAATACTTTTACTTAGTTTTATTTTAATTGCTTAAAACATTTGGCTTGTATTATTTTTATTTTTATGTTGGTGTGCTATTAAACCCTTGGTGTGTATGTAACCGCCCGGATGGATGAGATTTCATCTCCATCATGGATGGTTGGATCTCTTTTGTAACTCCTATTTAAAGGAGGATATTATGATGAGTTATGCATTGGATGAAGAAAACCTAAACTCCCCTAAGAGAAATTTCGGCCATGGAGAGATTCCAATAGCCGCCCCCCCCCCCCTTTGGTGTGAAGCCTAGCCTTGCCTCCTCCATCCCCGTTCGGTGCGACTCCGGCGTGGCTTCTCTCGGTGCGACTCCGTGGAAGAAGGAAGCAGCCCCCTTCGGTGTGAAACCGGTGGAACCGTGGAGAGAGTGATTCTCCCACAAATATTGTGTGATCTTCTTCTTGGTTGGGTAATCTCTTCCCTATCTTTGTGCTTCTTGCTGTGAGATTTTTGTGGAGGTTATTCAACCGTCTTTTCCGCGATTTTAAAGTGTTTTTTGCTTGCAAATCTGAATCGAACGTTGTTATTGACCCTCTTGTTTTTCGGATTGGAAGATCCGTTGGAGTACAAACTAGGCCTAGCCTTGACTTGTTCTCCAAGATGGGGCACGCTTCGGTGCTAACAAGGGAGTTAATCTCAACTTGTTCTTGATCCCTCCTTATCGTTTACCGCCGCTCCTAAATATATTTTTGCTGCGATTGACGGCTTATTGTGAAAAGAATAGATGCTTGTGTAGGTGCGGTGAGACGTGTGCTTGTTGGAGAGGTAGGTCCTAAGGTCGTGGTATCGAGTCCGGCTAGGCGCGAGTTGTGTGCTTGTTGGAGAGTAGGTCCTAAGGACGTTGTATCGAGTCCCGTATTTTTGAGAGCCAACCGACCCCTTTTCGTTCGCTTTTGGTCGGAGCACTCTCTTATTTTTTCTATGTTCTGTGATGGGTAACCCGCCGTTAGCGTAAGCACGTCCATCTCACAAACATCCCTACACCACTTGGGCATTCTCTTTTTAGGTGCCCAGGCTTGTGGCAGTGATAGCAATCCAGCTGGGACTTTCTTCGTCGCTTTTCATCTCTTTTGATGGCTTGTTCCACCTTCTGCCTTCTCTAGCTCATCTCTTCAGGAATTTCTTGAATTATCCCTGCTTCTTGTGATACTTCATGAACTTCTTGAATTATCGAATGTAGAGGATCTCCTCCTCATCTTCCTCAAAATCTTCTGCAGCGTTTCTCACTTTTGCGGCCTTCAACACCTATCCCTTCTTCTGTCCTTCCTTGGGGTATTAATTTGCTTGAATCTTCAATTCAAGTTTGTGTGTCTTCAGATTGCTGATGAGGCTCACTATCTCTAGGGTGTTGATCTCATGAGACTCAACAATAGCTGTCATCTTCGGGTTGAAGCGAGGAGGTAGAGATCGCAGGATCTTCCTCACTAGGTCACCATTTGGAAAGTTCTTTCCGAGAGATCTTGAGGCGTTGACATCTTTGTAAAGTGAGTGTACATGTTGTCCACATCCTCGTCAATCTCCATCCAGAACTATTCATATTCAAAATCAAGTTGGAAGAGCTTTGAATCCTTCATCTGCGAGGTAACTTCATGAGTGAGTTCAAGAAGATGATATATTATAAGCAGTCTCGCAATTACATATTCTATTGAATTCAGTTTTGTCCAAGGAGCAAAATAATGATTTCATATCCTTTGCGTTATTCATACATTTTAACTCGTCTGCTTCATCCCACATATCACGTGGTTTTTTAAGACTTTATCACCAACCGTGATAGTGGGAGCAGTGTACTTTATCTCTATCATGGCCCATACATCCATGCATTGAGTCATCAGAAAGATTCTCATTCGTGTTCTCCAGTGACTATAGTCACTTCCCATAAAAAGTGGAGGTCGACTCACACCTTGTCCCTCATTGAACGTGTGAACGGCGTTGGCCATCTTACTTCAGATTTTTAAGCCTTATTGAAGTAACCTCCCTCTGATACCGATCTTTTGGTTTCTATACCGATCCGCTCCACGGACTGGTTGGCTCTCTCCTTTTCCCTCCAGGAAAAGTCTTCGTGCCGGCTTCACCTCCACATAAGGAATAGTCTTAGAGCACCGCTAGATCCTCCAGATCTAGACATCCTCATCCCCTGGATGATTTTCCAAGGAGTCCTACCCTGATTCTGACGACCCTTACCGATCGATTTTCCTTTCCACAAGATTTAGCAAAGATAAAAATATTACAAGAGTAAGAAATATAAATATTTGAAGGATGAAGTTCTCCCTCTTGAAGACTACTCCGTAGAGAAATACGCGGCCGGTGCATGAGATCTCCGTTTGCTGGCAACCGGTTAGCTCTTCGTATTTGAGGTAGATCTTGGATCAACGGAGTCTTTCAATCACGAGCGGGAGGGAGACGACTATCTTCTTCTTCGACGATGGAGACTTGTGGAACGGAGCGAAAGGAAGAGCGGTCGAACACTAGAATTCACGAACTCTCGTCCATTCAATTTATCCAGATATGAGGCATAAAAACCAAGGTGGCCTTTTATACATCTTCATAAAAATAGGCTACCGTTGACGGTAAGACTAGAGCCCGGTGGTAGGTTCGCGCGCTTGTTGTGCTAGTTGTCGTCCAAATCTGGAATATCATTTAAAATGAATATTTGCCTCTTAATCATTGTTAGCGCCGCACGGTTACCGCAACTACTGTGCGGTAATATGGAGCACGACGATTCGAAGCAGTCGTGTTGAGTCATCGAGAGGCTAGTGCGGCACGGTAACTGCTATCGCTGGCCGTAATTAGTTTTCTCGAGAATTTCGTCTCGGCATTAGTCGAACGGCTACCGTGGCGCCGTACCGCTAGCGCTTGGCGGTAGGTCGTTTCTCGAGAAATACCTGCGTTCATCAAATGACTAGAGCAGTGCGTTAACCTCTATCGCCTGGCGGTAGATTGGTTTCTTGAGAAGTCCATCTTGGCATTCGTCGAGAGGTCCTGCTTGTCGTTCATCGAGAACCTAGCGTGGCGCAGTAATTGCTACTGCCTGTTGTAATTTCCCGAGAGGTTGGCCGAAATAATTCCTTGCGTTAGTGTGTGTGATAGGACTAGTGCAGAGCGGTAACTTCCCGAGAGCTATGTTCAATTAATTCACAGCTAATGCTTGGCGGTACCTTTGACCACTCGACGTTAGTGGCCATAGGATTTTTCTTCTTCTTCTTCTCTTGCACCTGTCAACCTACACACTCTATCAACAGAAGACTTGATCAAATACAACCTGGGAGTTGATATTTTCAAATCCAGGGAATATGAAACATCAGTTCCAACATACCTAACCCAAATGTGCTCATAAAAGAGATCTATCCACACAACAACAACACAACCCGAGTGCCCCACACCCCCAGACCTGGACTTAACAACATTGGTGTGTGCACCGCTTACTCCCAAAATAAACTTTCACATAAAGATTTTTAATTCAATTTTTTCTCATAATTTTTTCATACATTTTAATTTTCATTTTTTTTTCTTTTCTCATTTTTTCAACAATTTTTTTGAGTAAATTTTCAATGGAGCACAACCACACATCCACATATAGAAACACCTCATTAACACTCCAAACATGAAAATATTCAACAACAAAAGCTCAAATTTGGGTGTGCGACTAAGATTAGCTTTTTGGCTTTGGTTAGATATCAGTGGAGCTGAATCCAAAGGCAGGGTAAGCACAATGAGGCTAGTGAGGTTAAGTTGGCAGGAATGAGTACACAAGCTCAATCGAGCCTAAATGGTGGCCTACATCACACTCGCGCGCTTCAACTACACTATACACATGATTCAAGAATAACATGGGGCAAGTTCTTAGCCACTGAGAAAGAACATCCTTTCTCCCGACTCAAGCAAAACGAGGCTAACGACCATCTACACACATCCTTATGCCACTGTTAGATTCACACTAGATTCTAAATTTTTTGAGTAGAATAAACAATATTTACGGTAATAGAAAAAGTATAAACTAAAAGCATAAAAAAAAACTAATTCTACTCAAATTTATATGTGAGACACGAGCACTCGACTAGGAGCACAAAATAAGTCAAAATTTTACTCTGATTCACAATCCTAATCAAACATAAATATTTTCCAAATCACATAAAAGGAATAAATTCAACTCACAACACACTAACAACTAAGCACAAGCTCAATTAGGTGCGGTGATGTGCGGTGAATATGCATAATTCAAAATAAATTAAACAGAGAATACTTTTAACATGTTATGCGATGTGCACACGTGTGGATGTCTCATTAGAAAGCATTTCCTGGTTCTCCGTCTCTCCAATGAGGTAGGCGCAGTCCCGCTCATCAATATCCAGCCTCCGCTCAATCATCCTGTGGATTATCTTCACCACCACAGAATTGGCTCATTGCCGCCATGCGAGCTCTGACAGGATCTCCACAATCCTCTGCCTCCGCATCTTGCCATGCTCGGAGGCCTTAATAAAGTCCTCCATCTTGCCAGAGGAGGGGAGGGACGAGTCTTCCTCATCTTCATCTTCTTCAGCTTCCACCCCCTGCACCACCGGATCTGGAGGGCTGTTTTTTAGTCAGGTTGGGAGGGGAGCGAAAGTAAATCTTGAAGGGTCTCGCATACCTGAAGAGCGATGGGGACCCTCCCCCGATGGATGGCGAAAAGGGCTGGGCTGCCCCTCAGAACCTTTTTGGAAGAGCAGGTGGAGCAGCTTGCCCCAGCCAGTAGGGGAATAAAGGTGCCCTCTCCTGCCGGGGGCTGGGATCTCGGTGCAGGTGCTGATGGCTCTATGACAACCCATCGGACAGGGAGGGCGAGATTGGGCGCCAGATTGGTGCAATTTTTGGGGGAAGTCCTGGGCCCCTGACCAACGAGGTTTGGTCTCCCAAGAATAGGAGTTGCGAGAGGCCAGGTCAGCGATAGGGGAAACATATCATCTGAAGTAGAAACCGAGCTAGCAAACTGGATAAATACCAGGAGAGCTTGGGGGATCGACCAGGGAAGTCGGAGGGGGAGCCCCCAAGGCTGGCGGTGCAGCCCGCCTCGGTATCCACCAGTAGAAAGTCTGCGACGTCTTTCAGAACCGTCCCCTGCGATGAAGAGTGATGCATCAATACGCAACCCCATTCTTTAACAATTCACGCCAATGGGGGAGGCGAAAATAGTACCTCCGACGGAGAAGAAGGGTTCTTGTCACGGTTAGGGGTCGGGGTAGGCGAGGCTTGGTTCTCTTTTGTGCGGTCTCTCTTGACCAATTTGGACTTCTTCTTTTTACTTGGGCAGGAGATCTCATTGGTTGGTCTCTTGCCCATCAGCCATGGAGCGACCTTAGCACAGCCGGCACGAGCCCACACCTGGGACGTGACAATGCGAGCCTGCAGTCTTGTGAGTGGTTTTTCGACACACTTGGGGCGCATCTTCACGGCTTTGCAGATGCTCGAGCAGAGGGAAATGACGACACGGATGTCCTGAGAGCAAACTCAGCGGTGTATATATACGACCGGGTTGGGGTCCGCAGAAAGATTCCCTATCAGGTCAGCAAGCAACCACCAAATATTAAGGGTTGGACGTGTCTTTCCGAGCGAAAAGCTAGCTCGCAAATAGTCAGGATTGTGTACAACCTCATATTTGTCGGGTGGGACCAAGATGCCCCAAGGACCTGAATTGGGCTAGCTTTGGGCTAAAATCGGGTCAGGTAACAAAGTGGGCAGGAAGGCTCTCGCCCAGGTGACGAGAAATGTCATTTCGTTGAATACTATTCGTAGAACTTTAATTAAATGAACTGAGAAGGTTTAGCTCGTCGATATGAAAACATTAATTCATTGAACGCCATTCTTCAAGCGTTATTTGTCGAACGTCATTCGTCGAACTGAGCTTTCGACTTAAGTTATTTTCGTCGAGTGAGTTCAGGTTTAGGCCATAGTTGAACCTGGGCAGGAGAAAGGCCTCGTGCCTCGGGCTGGCGGAAGCCCTTGGTGTTGAGTGATGCTTCTCCACTCGACTCTCCCGCCAACCCTTGGCATTGAGTGATGCTTCTCCACTCGATGCTCCCTCCAGCCCTTGGCGTTGAGTGATGCTTCTTCACTCGACGCTCCCGCTAGCCCTTGGCGTTGAGTGATGCTTCTCCACTCAGCGCTCTGGCCAGCCCTTGGTGTTGAGTGATGCTTCTTCACTCAACGCTCCTACCAGCCCTTGGCGTTGAGTGATGCTTCTCCACTCAAGTCTCCCACTCAACCCAGACCTAAAATTACCTAAATACACCCGGGTCAGTATTTATCTCCTCAGAACAGCATAGTTTGGCTATTGGCAGAATAGCCCAGGGACATTTTAGTAATTTTAGGCTAGCAGAATTATGTCTTTAGCAGATCGGATACTGAAAATCTATAAACAGGCCCATAGAGTTCCTCAGAAGGCAGGCTTTGGATACTTCCACAAATTTCCTTCTGGTACTTTCTGAGGAAGTCCTAGCCCAGCAATTGGTTTAGAGGGGAAGCACCCAAAGAACTTTTGGGTTAGAGGAGGGTCCTCCCAGCTGAGGCTCTGGGTCAGTTCTTAGTCCTTATCAAAAGTTAGGAGTTGAGGTTTGGGAGAAATAGGTGTCAGCTACACCCCTAGGTTCAAACACTCATTGAGTCCAGTTTTTGGCTTCAACATCATCTACATCGACTGTATTGTTATCGCCGGTAGTTTCAGTTTATCACCATCAGTAGTATAATGACTTCACCATTTTATCAACTACATTGACTACATCGACTACAAGATTTGTCAACTGCATTGACTACAACAGTTTTGGACTGCATCGACTACAACATTTGTCCACTACATCGACCTGACCACTACTGCCAGGTGATATCGCTATCGCTAGCGACAGCTCCAAAAGCAAATTTTGTTGTTTTTCAACTTATGAGAAATTGAAAACTGGCCAGACCTGACCTGACCTGACATGACATGACCTGACCGCCTGATGTTGGTGGCCTTGCAGACTGACCTGATCGCCTGATGTTGGTGGCCTAGAAGTCTGCCCTGTCGGTCTAGTATTAGCAGTTTGATAGACTCCTGGAAGTTTAATGTTGGCGGTCTAGCTATCTGACTTGGCGGTCTGGTCTTGGCGGTCTGACGGTCTGCCCTGATGGTCTGGTGTTGGTAGTTTGACAAACTCCTAACGGTTTGGTTCGGATGGTTTAACAACTGCCTTGGTGGTGTAGTTCTGAAGGTCTGGTGGTTTTGCACACTACTCTAGAGGAGTGGTCTAGTAGTCTGGTTGTCCTGAGGACTAGTGGGAATGCATATTTGATAGAGCAAGGGAAGCTTGGTGGTCTAACCGCTGTTACGGTCTGGCGGTCAAGTGCATGATTCTATTTATATATGGTAGTTAGAGTTATCTAACTGCTTCTGTTACTCCTATTGGTAAGCTGCAGTCTAGATTAGAGAACAACAGATACATCTTTGGTAGTTAGTCATTGCTATAATTAGCTTGTCTAACCATATAGCTTGCTATGGTCTGTTAATATCAGTTCGCTCAGTTTCCCTATTGTAATTTAGTCATATATTATTTGTTGAATTCTATCTCTCTCCCCTCCCATATAAATAGGAGGACATACCCATGTGTTGGGTCCATTGCTCCTAATGTCAATCATTTGTAAGAAGTCAAACAAGTCAATGATATACACCAAGTTGTATTTGTTATGGTTGCAAGTTAATGCATGCAGGTTAGTCCTTGTTACAATGATAGGACAGGTGAACCCAAAGGAGTTAGCGTGATAGGCAAGAAATTGTCCAAGTCCACAGGAATACAGCGGAGTAAGATCACTCAATGCCAGATGGCTTAAGGAAGGAAGCTGGATAAAGAAATACAGCCGAGTCAATAGGCATTGAGTGAAGGCAGTTCACTCAACGCCATAGCACAAAAAGCGTTGAATAAAACCTGGTCTGTCAAAGCCTAAGCAGTGGAAGCCAGAAAAATTGCTAAGTCCATAGGCATTGAGGAATGTCAACTCTCTCAATGCCATATGGCATAATTTGTCGAGTATTGCTGCCTAAGTCAAAGCCGTAGAGTTTCTGTCAAAGAAAAAATAGCTAAGTCCAGAAGCATTGAGTGAAGCAAGTTCACTCAATGCCATACTGATTCTATCAATGCCATAGAAGATAGACTGGAAAATTCATCTAAGTACACTGACATTGAGTGAAGCCAGTTCACTCAACGCTAGATGATAGAAAGCTTTGAATCAAGATCTAATAGTTGCGGCCAAGTACAAGAGCGTTGAGTTATCTCAACGCTCTCAACGCCATGTAGTGGAGCAGTTGCGGACAAGTACAAAAGCATTGAGTGATCTCAACGCTCTCAATGCCATGTAGTGGAGCAATTGCAGCCAAGTACAAAAGCGTTGAGTGATGTCAAAGCCCTCAATGCCAAAGTTGCTGAAGAAGTAGAAAATAAGCTAAGCCAAAAAGCATTGAGTGATGAAGCTACATTCAACGCTCTCAATATCGTAGTACAAAAAATATTGAGTGATGAAGCTACACTCAATGCTCTCAACGCCTAGGATGGAGAAAGAGCAGAAAGCTAAGCTAAATATAAAAGAATTGAGTGAAGGACATTCACTCAATGCCAAGGAATCTGCAAAATGACTAAGTACAAAATCGTTGAGTAAAGGTCATTCACTCAATGTCTGAGTGGATTTTGAGAATTTGGCTAAGTCCACAAAGGGATGACATCAGCAAAAGTCAACAAAGTCAACACAGTTCAAAATAGTTGCGAGAATGCTGCAGAACAGTGTTAGTGGCATCGATGGCCAGCTAGTTGGTGATACTCCAACAATTAAGGCTGGGCCCACACAAAAAAGAGCCATTGATCAGCATACAATAAAAGGGAAGATTGGCTAAGTCGACGACAACAATTAGGGTTTTCTGATTTTGCATTGCGGCTGGACATCATCTACTTCCTCGCCATTGCTGCCGAGCTTGAAGGTCTTGTTCAGATTCAGTCAACCTGAAATAAAAGAGTGATAGCTACTGCTATATTCATCTACGACAGTAAGGTCAGGGCTGATTCCTAAAAGATAAGAGGTAGAGATTTTTGCAAGCTACTTCCAGAACAAGTCCTGATTCATCTGAAGATATCTGTCAACTTGTTGCTATGAAGGATACGTTAGGGGAGACTCAGTTTCTGCCCAGGAAGACAGACACAAAGATATTTCTCTGATGTCTCATTGTTTCAAATCATTGTTTATTCTGCAGGATCCTCTAGGATCTGAGTGTAGGCCTGATTTATAAAGGCTAAGAGGTAAGATTCCTATGTGAATCTGAGTTGTAGGCCTATGTTATAAAGGTTGAGGTAGGATTAATTGTTTATCTTAGTGTAGGATCTATTTTGGATATAAGTGTAGGGCTTATGCCTGAGTTATAGGATTCTTTGGATCTGAGGTAGGATTAGTGCCCGAGTTGTAGGTCTTGGAGAAGACTGAGAGGTCATGCGGGATCTGTGCTATAAGCTCTTAGGAGCCGAGTGTTGGTGGTGTGACGTATATAACACACTGTTAGAGAGGTTGGAGGGACACTGGACGTACCCAAGTGTTGGAATCCCACCTTGTTTAGGGTTGATTTGGGCTAGGTTCACTATTAGGTCTCTCAGATGACCCACATTATATATTCTAGGTTCATAAGTCTTTATCAGGGTCTAGCTCAAGTCAACAAACCTAGAGTGATTGGTTTTCAGCTTCAGAAGGCATACAGATAGAAGACCTCCATAAAAAGCAATTTTCTAAGAGTTAGAAAAAGCATTCGACGATAGCTGAACTTAGCTCGACGATTGTTGATCTCAGATCGACGAAATCATAGTTTCTTTTCTAAGTTGAGCTCGATGAAAGTTCAGATGAGATCGATGACTTGTTAGCTTATACTAGAAACTCAGCTCAACAAAGTGTTATCTCAGCTCGACTATATTCTCTCAGATTAAGTTCGACTATTTTCTCTCAATTTCAATTTGACTAAGGTAGAAGTTTTTCAAATTATATTATATTATGTATGTAATGCTCTGGTAATTAATGCTCAATATTCTTATGAATATAGCCGTTCCATGACAGGATTAATTATGGTTTTCACAGAGTTATTACTTGACTTATTTACTTGGACGGTTGAGAAAATTAATTTAATACAAATTCTAGCCGTTCAACTCCCAGTTTATCTGCAGTCAATCACGGAAAAGGAATTCAAAATTCAAATGCTAAAATCTGTAAGGATTATATATAAAGTTTTCCTTTTCAATACAACAAGTAGTTGTACATACAGAAAATAAGAATACACAAAAAAGGGCAGTCAGGAATACATTCTTACTTTAGGAATTTTCAAGAGAAAAATAATCTTCATCAGACTAAAAGATTCCTGAAGATCTTCTTCAATCTGAATGCCTACACCCTGAGCAAAACTCTCATTCTCCTGAACACTTCTACATCTCAGGGGGAGCTTTGACAACAACAGAAAATACACTAGTCTTCTCAGTTTATTGAGAAAGAGAAGACATCATCATTTTCTTTTATCTTTCTGTAAAAGGGTTATAACTCTCTTCAAAAGTTAACCACTTTGGTTGTTAAGTCTCCTGATCAAAAGACATAGTTTAGTTTTTGGGCACCTGGTCAAAAGTTCAAAGGGTTGCTAGATCTCCCTTGAAATAGATCTTGTGGTGGCAGGGCACCTGATCAAAAACCTATAGTGCATTCCTACCAGGGTGGTAGAAGAGTGGATGTACCCAAGTTTTTGGGGAACCACTATAAAATCTTTGTGTCGTCTAGGTTGCTCTATTATTTTTTTTGATGTGTTGTGATTGTATTTGTTTTTATTTTCTCTTTATACATATAGATATCACTTATTTTAATTTCACTATAAAAATAATCAAATTTTTTAAAATACTCTATTCACCCGCCTTCTAGAGTTAAGACAGATCTATACCTCACTTTCAATTATTATCAGAGGGAGGTTTTTTGTTTTCACAGGCTAACACCTGAACCAAAAGATCTTTGATAGATCTCACTTACCCTATTGTCTTTCTAAATCATGGCACAGAATAAAGAATATTCAAGCACCATACCTCCAGTGTGCAACCTTAACAAGTTTGCACTTTGGAATTAAAGGATTAGGCTGTATATGAATTCCATTGATGAAGACATCTACAATTATATTTTGACAGGTCCCCCTACTCCTTCTGCAACAACATCTAAAAGCACCAGTGCAGTTCCACCACCTGAGTGGACTGATGCACAAAATAAAGCAAAGGTTGCAGATGTTAAAACTATGAAAATCTTAGCTCAAACCATGTCTGATGATATATTTCAAAAGGTAGCTGAATGCATATAAGCAAAGGCCATTGGATTTTCCCTCAACCAAATGGTAGCATGATCTGCTGATGAGAGGAAAGATAGAAAATCCCTTCTCATCTCACAGTATAAAAATTTCAAAAAGGATGAATCAGAGTTAGTTGTAGATATGTACAACAGACTCAGCTTGATTGTTAATGAGCTAAAGAACTTGGATAAGAATATCTCATTAACAGAGATTAATGATAAAATCCTTATGTGCTTCCCCAATACATGAAATTCTAGGATCTGGCCAATCAAGGAGTTCAGAAGCATAAATGAGATTTCTACTGAGTCTTTATTAGGCAAGCTTAAGTCCTATGAGCAGCTAATCAAGACCAGGGAAGCTGCTTAACAGAAGACTTCTATCTCAGGAAGGAAGGAGCAAAGTATTGCATTTAAGGCGTCTAAAGAATTAGAAGCACTGCCAACAAATTAAGAGTTGACGAGTCTCTTAGCCAAGAGATTCTACAAAATGGCTAAGAAGGACTTCAGAAGAAGGTCAACAAGGAATGAAGACAAACCAAGGTATGACAAGACTCCTACCAAGGAAATTGTTTGATATAGTTGCAGGAAGCCTAGACACATTCTGCCTGAGTGTCCAGAGAAGTAGAAGAAGGATAAAAGGAGAGACAAGAACTCCAAGAAGCACTACAACAAGCCTTCTTCCAGCAAGCATAAGAAGAAGGAAAAAGGCTTTGTTGCTGAGACTTGGAGTGAGTCTGAAGAAGAGTTTTCATCTTCGAGCTCTAGTGAAGATGAAGAAGAGGCCAAAGCCAGAGAGATTTGTTTGATGGCTACCAATGCATCAAGCTATCCATTAGAAGCTGAAGAATCAGAAGCTAAGGATTCTGAGTCAGAAGAGGATCATGTATTATCCTCCTTTGATTTTACTTCAGAACATTTTATAACTGAATTTAAGTTACTGTGCAATGACTTAATTAAATCTGAGAAGGAAATCAAATTTCTCAGAGACAGATTAATTGAATATGATAACTTGTTTTCTGAAAACATAAAATTAAAAGATGAACTAGATATAACTTCTGAACAAATCATTTCATTAAAACTGAACTAAATGAGGCTAAACAAATTGAAAAATCCCTGAATGGGAGAAGCATCAAATTGATGGACATCATAAGCACTATCAATGCCAGGCTTAATGACAAACTGGGCTTAGGTGTTTCATCAAGCTAACCTCTTCTTCTAAAGAAAAATATTCTTTTAACCCCTGTTAAATTTATACCTGAAAAAGGAAAAGAAAAATTCGATGAAAATAACCAATAAATTGAAGCATCTCAGAAACCAAAAGAAAAGAGAAAGAAAAAGAAAAACTTTAATAAAAATAATGTTCAACGGTTTTCGTCGAACCCAGATTGACGAAATATATACCGTTCGTCGAACTCAGATCGATGAATTGTGAACGCAGATTTTTCATATAATTATTCCTCGAACTGCGATCGGCGAAAATAATATGGATCATCAAACCGCAATCGACGAAATTGGGGCACAAAAAACGAATACTTTCATTCTCTGAGCGGAATTCGATGAACTCATCCCTGTTCGTTGAACGCAGATCGACGAACTTTTCAGAATTCGTCGAACCCAGTTAACTTTAACAAAACATAAATTATTTCAGAAACTTTAATCAACCAAGAGACTTTGTTAACCCTTTTACCCATTGGATAATTCCACCTAGGAGATTTCATCCTCTGGGATATAAGAGTCAACCAAAATTTCTTAGATTTCTAGTTTTAAATTTGAAAAGAATCATGGACCCAAGGTTACCTGGGTCAAGAGCACCTGATCTATTTTTTATGCAGGTGAAGATCTATTCTACCACAGAGGAACAATGGTACTTGGATAATGGGTGTTCAAAGCATATGATAGGAAGCAAGGAAACTTAACTAACTACAATTCAAAGCTTGGACCAAAGGTGATCTTTGGAGACTCCAACTATGGCCAAACAGAAGGCTATGGGAATGTCAAAGTTGGAGGTGTCATCTTCAGGAATGTAGCCTATGTGAGTGGTCTAAAACATAACCTGATATCCATAAGCCAGTTATGTGATAAAGGTTATCAGATATCTTTTAACCAATCTTTCTGTATTATTACTTCAATAGATAATAAAACTATTTTAACTGGACTTAGACAAGGAAATATTTATGTAGTTAATTTCAATTCAGCTAGTTCAGAAATTTGTTTGTTCAATAAGATTAGTAATAATAATGATTTATGGCATAAAAGATTAGGACATGTTAACCTTTGAAATATTGCTAAATTATCTAGGGACAATCTTGTTAGAGGATTGCCTTCTGACCCCTACAAGAAGGAAGGCCTCTGCAGGGCATGTCAATTAGGCAAGCAAACTAAAAATAGCTTTAAATCTATTATTAAGAGTAATTCACCCAGGATTCTGTACTTGCTACATATGGATCTCTTTGGACCCATTGCAGTACAGAGCTTGGGAGGGAAATCATATACTTTAGTTATTGTAAATGACTTCTCTATGTTCAGTTGGGTGTTCTTTTTGAGAAACAAGTTAGATAACTTCAAAGATCTTACAGACTTTCTTAAGATCATAAAGATTAAGTACTCTACTCCAGTTGCATTGATTAGAAGTGATCATGGTACTGAGTTTGAATCTCTTCTTATGCAAGAATTCTGTGAGAAGGAAGGTATCAGACATTTCTTCTCTGCTCCTAGAATTCCTCAACAAAATGGGGCAGCAGAAAGGAAAAAATAGAACTATAATTAAATCTGCAAGGACATTGCTTGTAGATGCTTACTTGCCCCTATCCTTTCGGGTAGAGGCCGTAAGCACAACAAACTATGTTCTGAATAGGAGTTTAATACATAAACTTAAGGGTAAGACTCCCTATGAATTGCTTAAAGGGAAGCAACCTAAAGTTAACTATTTTAAAGTATTTGTTTGTACATGTTATATACACAATAATAACAAGAAACATCTTAGAAAATTTGAAGCTAAAGCTGCAGAGGGAATTTTTCTTGGATATTCCCAAGTTAGCAAGGCATATAGGGTATTTAATAAATCAACTTTAAAAATGGAAGAATCTCTACACATAACCTTTGATGAGGCTAACATGTGTTACAAGGAGAAGAATTCTTCTACCAGAGATATTTTGCAGGTACACCTTCTGTGTGAGAAATTGGTTGACTTAAACCTCACCCAAGAGGTTACATTGCATCCCTCTCCACAGGTTGATGAAGAGAGTAAAGAAGAAATAATTCCAACAGTTGAACCAACAACAACCTACATAATTCCACAAGAGGAATTAATTCCCCAAGTTGTTGAAGAACTAACTCCTCATACTGATCTTGTCACACTTAGAGATCATCCAATATCTCAAGTGATTGGAGACATATCAGTTGGTGTGCAAACAAGGCATCAACTTAACCAAGATTTGATGCATGCTTGCTTCATATCTCAGATTGAACCTCAATCCATAAAAGATGCAGAGCATGATCTCCACTGGATTATTGCAAAGCAAGAGGAGCTCAATCAATTTGAGAGATGCAAATTTTGGGAATTAGTTTTAAGACCCAAAGAATACCCAGTCATTGGAACTAAATGGGTTTTCAGGAACAAATTGGATGCACAAGGAGCTATTGTAAAGAATAAAGTAAGATTGGTAGCTCAACTCTATTCTCAGGAGTAAGGAATTAATTATGATCAGACCTTTGCTCCTGTTGTAAGGTTGGAGGCTATCCAGATATTTTTTGTGTATGCTGCATACAAGAAGTTCAAGGTCTACCAAATGTATGTCAAGAGTGTCTTTCTCAATGTTGAACTCAAAGAGGAAGTCTATGTGGAGCAACCACCAGGTTTTATCTCTCCAACTCATCCCTCTTTTGTTTCCAAATTGCATAAAGCTCTCTATGGTTTAAAGCAAGATCCAAGAGCTTGGTATGAGACCCTAGATAGCTTTCTTTTATAGCATAATTTCAATAGGGGCGTTGTAGAAAGAACTTTGTTTATTAGGCATCATAAAGATAAAAGTTTGTTAGTACAAATATATGTAGATGACATCATTTTGGCTCTACTGATTCCAAACTATGCAAAAGGTTTTTTGACCTGATGCATTCCAAGTTTGAAATGAGTAGCATATGTGAGCTTTCCGACTTACTTGGTCTTCAAGTGAGGCAATCCCCTGATGGAATTTTCATCTCCCAATCTAAATATGTGAAGGAGCTAATTAAGAGATTTAATGTAATAGCCCAAATTTCAAAAGGGGAAATTTTTGGGTGACACAACCTAGGACACAGGCGTGTCCCAGGGGGTGTCCTACTCGGGTGCGTAGTAGTCGCACGATCGACGAAAATGCATTCGACGAAGTGTTCGGGAGGGACACGCCCCGTGACACGGGTGTGACCTAGGGCCTGACCACCTTTATGTCGACACCTTTGTGTCGACACTTTTGTGTCGACACCTTTGTGTTGACACCTTTATGTCGACACCTCCTTTGTGTCAACACCGGTGTGTCGACACCTTTTTTTCGACACCGTTGTGTCGACACCTCCTTTAGGTCGACACCTTTTTGTCGACACCCTTGTGTCGACACCTCCTTTGTGTCGACACTCGAGTCTTTGGTCGACAAAGTGGTTGGCAGAGGGAACACGCCAATGAAACGGGCGTGTACACTCCGACACGGGAGTGTCGAAAGGCATGTTCACCTTTGGTCGACGAAATTTGCTCAACGATCGTCGATTGCAAGTACATGCCTCGTGTCATGGGCGTGACATGGCCGTCATGGGCATGTACCCTGGCCATGACCTGTTTTTGGATAAGGCAGTTTGTGCACTGCTTAGAGTACACAGCCTATGACACGGGCGTGTCACAGGGCGTGTCAGACCCGAGAGGTGGGTTTTAGGCTTTTTTGTGGCCATTCATTTACCTCAGCTGGGATCTAACAGCTGAGAGCCCTCCCTGCTTCCTTAAGGCTGAAAACTGAGAACGAATTCTCATTATGTTTCTTGCCTTCATATTTCTGAGAGAGAAAGGGAGAGGAAGAATGAGGAAGTGGAAGAGGGGTTGATCGTTGGTGGAGCTTGAGAGTGTCAAGCTAAGATCCGAGGCCATCTTTGCGGTAGAAAAGCTGTTGCGGTTCTTTCTTGCCAGCTAGGAGCTCTTGGCACCGAAGCTGTCTTCAAGGGTAATGACGTTTCTTCCTAGCCATGTGAAGGCTTCCTTTTTGGCATGTGCATCTGATTCCCCCACCAGAGGGTGGCTTGTTGTGGGAGTCTTTTAGGTTGATTCATGGAATACCCAATTTGGCATATAGATCCGGAAATGGATTACGAAATAAGAATGTTGGGTGAAGCCCATCTGGACAGGTTAGTCTGGATTGGTGATGTTGCATATACGAACCGGAGAAGACTCAGTTATAAACGTGTAGTTTATGAGTCGGCGGGTTAACCCTGTGAAAGGCAGTAGCAGGAAGTACTGGAGTGGTAGTCTAGGAAAAGACCCTTATTATGCTTGTGATGCCTGTGCTATTGGATTGTACCTGTGAAAGGAAGTAGCAGGAAGTACTGGATTTGAATTTCAGGAAATACCCTTTGTAATGCTTGATGTTCATGGGTGGACCTGTGAAAGAAAGTTGCAGGAAGTACAAGCATGGTAAGCCATGGAACTACCCTTAACATTTTTGATATTTGCAGTGTCATACGTATGAAAGGGAGTAGCAGGAAGTACTGGTGTGCCTAGGAAAGACCCGCTGATGTGTGAGATAAAATGAGTGTAAGAGTAAGTACTGGTGCGCCCAGGAAAGCACCCAGGCTTGAATGCCAGAACAGGATTGGTGAAACCGACCCGCGCCTTTGATATATCCGCGAGTACGTTGCGCTCGGTGATGGCAAGGCAATTTGATCAATGAGGGGTGGATGATCCGACCTACGCTATGTCCGTCCGACGTGAGACCTGAAAGTGTGGTCTGTTGGAGCGCATGGCAAGAGTCGTAGGCCTGCGTGCCATGACACAATGGGGGCTACGGGCTAGCACCGATGTCTTATGACTAGAACTCCGGCTGCACGCCATGGATTGAAATGCTCAATGTGTTACCGTTGGGTTGTGAACCTGATATGGAGGTGTGACCCTGGTTCGCTGGTACACCAAGAATGTGCCCTTAGTGCACGGATCGTCGGAATGAGTGGCAGACGGTTGTGATGGAATGTGTGCGTGAAAGCATATTATATGAGATAGATATATGCTTGTTAAATGCTATGCCTGCAAGAAAGAATACCACTGCCCCGGGAAAGAGGTAGGGTCCTTATAAATTGGTCAGCTGAATGCTGACCATTGCCTCTGTTTTCCACCGTTGGGTTGGCTGTCCTTGTGTAGCTGTTGGAGAGCCGAGCGGGATGAATAAGGGCTGAAGTATCTGCTGCATTTGCTGCTGGTGCTGCTAGCCCTCGAAGGCTACACTTTGAAATGTTGTATTTTATTTATGCGTTGCCGGCCTGCGCGCCAATGTTGAGGCCACTGTTGTGAAAGCCATGGAAGGCCATAAGATCAACTGGTTCTATTTGTAAAATATTACTATGTTATATATAAATGAGGAGCTTTTATATGTTGGACATTCAGGTGTGGAGTTCAAGTTTAGTGTTCAGGCTTCCGCTAGAATGCAGCTTCACTCAAGGGTAAAGTTGCAGACTATTATTAGAATATTCCAACCCACTCTAAGACCAAGGGCAAGTCTGTTAGTAGAACAGACCTAGGTATCTCTAAAGCCATCTAGAGTGTGCATTCTGTAAAGAAGGTAGTTGTTGGTAGGGCTCAAGATATCCCAAGAACTTCTACTGCTAGACCCACTACTAATCAGACTAGGGCTAGGAAACAAAAGAATAGGACTGCTCCTGCACCTTCTAGACCAAGAGCTGTTGTCCACACAACCACTAGACCATCTCAAAAAAGAAGATACAATATTTAATAGTGCTGGTGCTATGGCAAAGTGGGCCACTATGCTATTGATTGCTGACACAATCAGAGTGTGCATAGAGTAAATGTTAGCTTGCATGTTAGAAGAGATGCAGGTAGGCATTATCGGACTAACATACACCTATGACCCAATTAGTATTGGGGTCCTAAGTTTAACTGAATTATGTTTTGCAGGTTAGTCAAAGTGCCCATACCCTTATATGGTACTTGGACAGTGGATGTTACAGGCACATGACCGGAACAAGGAGCATGCTTAAAGAATATACTCTAGTAAAGAATGGACCAAAGGTTATCTTTGGTGGCTTAGAAAGAGGAGTGACTAGATGTTATGGTGAGATCTCTAATGGCATAGTCACCATCACAAAAATAGTCTATGTGGAAGGGTTGCAATACAACCTGATAAGCATTAGTCAACTCTATGATCTTGGCTATTGTAGGGAAGGCGCAACCAACTCACCCAAAAGCCCGGACTGTTTGAGGACGGCGCTACCACTCCTTTATAGAGCTGGTTACCCTAGGATCCACGGGGCGGCCAGTTAGGCCCCAGGGGACACACCCTTCTGTTTCGACTAGTGCGGGCCATAGCGCCTCACGTCGTACCTCCCAACACCGGGGGCATTGATGGAACCCAACAATCCCCCCCCCAGCAATGACCCCGGGGTTTCGAACCCGTAACCTCCTTCTGATACCACTTGTAGGGAAGGCGTAACCAACTCGCCCAAAAGCTCGGAGTGTTTGAGGACGGCGCTACCACTCCTTTATAGAGCTGGTTACCCTAGGATCCATGGGGCGGCCAGTTCGGCCCCAGGCGACACACCCTTCTGTTTCGACTAGTGCGGGCCATAGCGCCTCACGCCGTACCTCCCAACACCGGGGGCATTGATGGAACCCAACAATTGGTATTGGTAATTACCCTCTCGCAGGGAAGCTTGGAGTCGTACCTCCCTTTGGGAGAAAGCTTGTAGTCGTACCTCCCTAAACCTCGCTTTGATACCAACCACTTGTAGGGAAGGCGCAACCAACTCGCCCAAAAGCCCGGACTGTTTGAGGGCGGCGCTACCACTCCTTTATAGAGCTGGTTACCCTAGGATCCACGGGGCGACCAGTTAGGACCCAGGGGACACACCCTTCTGTTTCGACTAGTGCGGGCCATAGCACCTCACGTCGTACCTCCCAACACCGGGGGCATTGATGGAACCCAACAATCCCCCCCCCCCCCAGCAACGACCCCGGGGTTTCGAACCCGTAACCTCCCTCTGATACCACTTGTAGAGAAGGCGCAACCAACTCGCCCAAAAGCCCGGACTGTTTGAGGACGGCGCTACCACTCCTTTATAGAGCTGGTTACCCTAGGATCCACGGGGCGGCCAGTTAGGCCCCAGGGGACACACCCTTCTGTTTCGACTAGTGCGGGCCATAGCGCCTCACGCCGTACCTCCCAACACCGGGGGCATTGATGGAACCCAACACCACTTACCTTGAGTGACCATATTAACACTTCCCAAAGATGAGGCAAGGGATGTGGATTTCCTTGTAGTGTCACCCGCTGAAGGGCTAAGATGAGAATACTTGAACCAGCAATGATCTATAAGATGTCCTATTTTTGCATAATGATTGCAGAGATGGCTAGACAGACCATGCCTACCGGAGTGACCTCTACGACCACTAGGATTTCCAACATGAACTGGATGAGCAATGGTGTTGAGATGGGGTGGGGAGGCAAGCAGAGGACGTTGAAGAAGAGTAGTAACATCGACGATATGAGCAGTAGTACCATCAAGAGTGGGAGAGTCAGCCTCTTCTAGAATTTATTATCTAATCATATAATAAGACTCTAGAAGGAGAAGAAGATAACACACAACCAAAAGTTCCTAGAAGTGTTTGTGTTGTTAAACAAGGTAACTGGATAAGTGTGATGCTGAAGAAGTTCAGTGCCAAGTGCTTGCACCTCCTTGAAAGCAGCAACAAGTGTCAAAGTGGAGCAGGCAAACAGATCAATATATAATGTATATATGCACGAAGTTTGAGCTCCCATGGAGTATAGAGTAGCATGATGAGCCAAAGCAGGCATAACTATCAAATCATGCCAAATGATGGGTAGGCACTCATCTTAAAGACTATTATCAATCCATGTTCTGACCAAAACAACATTGGCGTCTCAGTCATCAAAGTTAGCATACTCTTGAGTAGGATGGTCATCAGTAAGATGATGACGTTTGCAATGAGATCGTAATAAGAATATGAAGGAAACATTCCAATCCAGATAATTTAGGAAGCAATTCCAAGATTACCATAAGGAGTGGAAACAGAGCTAGCGGTCTGAAAAGGAGGTGCAGACATAGTAGAATAAGAAAGAGTGGGATTCTCCATAAAGATTAGACAGAAAGACAAGTCGTGCGGAAAGAGGAAAGAATACCACGTGAAGAGCACACAAAAACCTCTAACTGACTTGTTAGAAAGAGGTTGCACCAAAAGGTCAGAGACCGCAGAGTTCATAAGAAGTGAACAGAAAGAGTTCGTAAGGATCAGCGAGCAAGAAAATGAAGGGCTCAGCGTGTAGCTAGAAAACCGGAGTCCACAAAAACTGCATAGGAGCTCGGTAGGCGGTTAGAAAATATGACTCTACAAGTTATCCTCTGATACCTAGTGGTAAAATCTAAATAACAGACTTTTTCATTTCCCCAAAACTTAATATTACATAGTGAAAGTCTTGTTTTCAAGGTCAGCTAAACACCTAGAGGGGGTGAATAGGTTTTAGGTCTCGTTTTGATTTATTTAGCCTTAACTGATTTTACTGTGCTTAGTGATTAGGTTAGTTTGGCTTTGAAGATCAATCACAGATGACACAGTTGATTTATAGTGATTCCCTGATCTTGGGTACGTCCATTATCCCTCCCACCTCTATAACTGTGTGTTAGATGAAGCATAACACCAATACTCGGCTCCTGAGAGCTTATAGCACATATCACGCAGGACCTCTCAGTCTTCTCGAAGACCTACCACTCGGACTCTAAGCCCTACCTCAAATCCAAAGGATCCTACAACTCAGGCTAAATCCCTACACTCAGATCCAAAATGGATCCTACACTTAGATCAAAAATTGATCCTACCTCAGCCATTATAACACAGGCCTACAACTCAAATTCACACGGGAATCTTACCTCTCAGCCTTTATAAATTAGGCCTACACTCAAATCCTAAAGGATCTTACAGAATAAATAATGATTTGAAACAATCAAACACCAAATAAATATCTATGTATCTATCTTCATGAGCAGAAATTGAGTCTCCCCTAACTTCTTCATCACATCAACAAGTTGACAGATATCTTCAGATAAATCATGGCTTGTTCTGGAAGTAGCTTACAAAAATCTCTGCATCTTCTTTTTCAAGAATCATTCCTGACCTTGTTGTCGCAGATGAATATTGCAACATCTATCACTTTTTGCTTTCAGGTTGACTGAATCTGAACAAGACCTTCAGGCTCAAGAAAAACCTAATTATTGTCATCGACTCAGCCAATCGTCCTTTTTTATTGTACTCAAATCAACAGCTCTTTTCTGTGTGGCCCAGCCTTAATTTCTGGAGTATCACCAACCAGCTGGCCATCAGTGCCATTAACATTCTTCTACAGCTTTCTCGCAACTATTTTGAACTGTGTTGACTTTGTTGACTTTTGCTGACATCACCCCATTGTGTACTTAGCCAAATTCTCACATTCCACTCAAGCGTTGAGTGGAGTTGAGTGAATGGCCTTCACTCAATAATTCTATACTTAGTAATTTTGCAGCTTCCTTGGCGTTGAGTGGCGTTGAGTTAATGGCCTTCACTCAACGCTTTTATACTTAAGTTAGCTTTCTACTCTTTCTCCATCCTATGCGTTGAGAGCATTGAGTGTAGCTTCACCACTCAACATTTTTTGTGCTATGACGTTGAGAGCGTTGAGTGTAGCTTTATCACTCAATGCTTTTTGCCTTAGCTAATTTTCTGCTTCTTCAGCAACTTTGGCGTTGAGAGCGTTGACATCACTCAACGCTTTTGTACTTGGTTGTAACTGCTCCACTACATGGCGTTGAGAGCATTGAGATCACTCAATGCTTTTGTACTTGGCTGCAACTTCTACACTGCTTGGCATTGAGAGCGTTGAGATCACTCAATGCTTTGTACTTGGCCGTGACTGCTCCACTGCATGGCATTGATAGCATTAAGATCACTCAACGCTTTTGTACTTTGTTGTAACTACTAGAGCTTGGCTCAAATCATTCTATAATCTGGCATTGAGTTAACTGGCTTCACTCAACGCCTGTGTACTTAGACGAATTTTCCAGTCTATATTCGATAGTGTTGATAGAATTAATATGACATTGAGTGAATTTGTTTCACTTAACGCTTCTGGACTTAGCTATTTTTTTCTTTGACAGAAACTCTATGGCTTTGACTTAGGCAGCAATACTCGATGAATTATGTTGTATGGGATTAAGAGAGTTGACATCACTCAATGTCTGTGGAATTACCTATTTTTTAGCTTTGACTGCTTAGGCTTTGACAGACCCATCTTTATTCAGCGCTTTTGTGCTATGGTGTTAAGTGGATTGCCTTAAGTCAATGCCCGTGGACTTAGCTGCATTTATTTATCCAGATTCCTTCCTTAAGCCATCTAGCATTGAGCGAGCTTGCTCCACTCAACGCCTGTGGACTTGGGCAATTTCTTGCCTATCCAGCTAACTCCTTTGGGTCCACCTATCCTATCATTATTATAAGGACTAACCTACATGCATTAACTTGCAACCATATCTAGTACAACTTGGTCTATATCATTGACTTATTTGACTTCTTACAAATCAGGGATATAGGGAGAAATGGACCCAACAATCTCCCCCTATTTGAAGAAGTCAAAACCTCACTTCAATTTCGTAGTCAATGATATACTCACCATATTTGCAGCAATAAACATTAACAAGACAGTTATAGGAAGGTTACCTACTCCCCCTGTTTAGAAGCATCCCCCTATTTAGAATCATCCCTGCTCCCCCTATCTTACTACTACCCCTGTTTAAAATCATCCCTATGACCCCTATTTAGAAGCATCCCCCTGTTTAGAAGTATCCCCCCTACCCCTGTCTTACTACTCCCCCTATTTAGAATCATCCCTGCTCCCCCTATCTTACTGCCACAGTTGAGCTTGATCAATCCTTTTGGCCTTGATACCATTTGATTCATAACTTGATCAACCCTTCTCTCCCCCTTTTTACTTCTGTAGAATAGTCAGGGATGTCTGACTTCCTTTGATCTTCTTATCCCCCTAGCTGTGTGCAGGATATCAACTAATACAGCTGCTAGATTCCTCTCTTCACAAGGCTGAACCTGCTTCTACAGCTATTTTAATTTCTCCCCCTCAATAGGAGGATCTTCTATCACATCTTCATGATAGACACTTTGGTCTCCACAATCTTTATACCACTAAATATATTATAGGGAGTAACTGAAGCTAAAGTAAGTTCAACATACCCAATTCAAATTTGAAGTTGTTGAACTTTGCTTCATCTAGTGGCTTAGTGAAGATGTCAGCCACTTGCTTGTTAGTGGGGACAAACTCGAGGCAAATGTCTTTCTTTTCCACATGTTCCCTAATGAAGTGATACCTAATTTATATGTGCTCAGTCCTACTGTGTGAGATAGGATTCCTAGCAATAAAAATGGCACTAGTAGAATCATAATAAAGAGGAGTTCTACTTATCTCAATGTTATAATCCAGAAGCTGATGCTGAATCCACAACAACTGAGCACAGAAGCTTCCTGCTAAAATGTACTCTGACTCTGTAGTTGAGATTGCCACACTCATTTGCTTCCTGCTGCTCCATGACACCGGTCTACCACATAAGAGATGACAGGTACCTGAAGTACTTTTCCTATCTTCTTTGCAGCCTGTAAAATCTACATCTGAATAGCCTGTTAGATCAAAATCCCTATTCCTAGGGTACCATAAGCTAAGATCTGGTGTGCCATTAAGATACCTCAAAATTCTCTTTGCAGCAGAGTAATGAGATTCTTTAGGGCAGGCTAGATACCTAGCGCAGAAACATGTAGCATACATGATGTCATTCCTACTAGTAGTCAAGTATAGAAAAGAGCCCATTATACCTCTATCCAAAGACTCACCAATAGGTTTCCCTGCCTCGTCTTCGCCTATAATCATACTTACCCCCACAGGAGTTCTCATAGTGGAGGAATTCTCATTGCCATATTTCTTAATCAACTCCTGGGTAAACTTGGACTAGGATATGGACAAGTCATCATCAGTTTGTCTTACTTGGAGTCCTAAGAAGAACTTGAGCTCACGCATACTTCTCATCTCGAACTTCCCCTGCATAAGTTTAGCAAACTTCCTATAAAGGTTGTCATCAGTAGACCCAAAAATTATGTCATCTACATAAATTTAGACTAGGATGATCTTGCCCTTAGATTCCCTTAGGAATAGGTTCTTGTCTATTTTCCCCCTCGAGAATTTGTTCTCAATGAGGAAACTTGACAAAGTCTCATACCATGCTCTAGGGGCTTGCTTCAACCCATATAGAGCTTTCCTAAGCATATAAACAAAATTAGGAGAGTTAAGGGCAACAAAACCTTGTGGCTGATCCACATATACTTTCTCTTTTAACTCCCCATTCAGAAAGGCTGACTTCACATCCATCTGGTAGACTTTGAATCCTTGATAGGCAGTAAATGCAAGGAAGAGTCTTATTGCTTCCAATCTAGCTACTGGGGTAAATGTTTGTCAGAATATATCCCTTCTTCTTGCTTGTATCCTTTAGCCACCAGTCTAGCCATGTTCTTGACAATAATGTCATTCTCATCCAACTTATTCCTGCAGATCCACTTGGCCCCTATGACATTTTATCCTTATGGTTCGGGAACCAACTTCCAGACCTTACACCTCTAAAATTTGTCCAGTTCTTCTTGCATTGCTCAAATCTAAAACTAGTCTTTGATTCCCTATTCAAACTTCTTGGGCTCTTCTTGAGACATAAAACTTGAGTAGAGAGCTGTGTTGATACTCTTGCTTGTGGTATGGACTCTATGGCTTGCATCGCCAATGATTTGGTGGGTCGGATGGTCCCTAAGATATCTGACAGCTGGAGGCAATCTATCTTCAGCATTCTGGTCTTTACTGTCTTCATCTGGCTGGTCTTCAACCAATTCAAGTAGGCCTTGCCATTATCTAGGAATGATCAGTCCATCAGCTTTATCTTGGACTGTGGGAGTAGCATCCTTGATGGTTAGCTTGTCCATCATTAGCTATGTACCTACAATACTAGTAGATGAGCAAGGCCGCTCACTGTTAATCATGTTGGATTCATCAAAGAAAACATGCATTGACTCTTCTACAACTTGACTAGTTAAATTGTAAATTCTATATGTCTTACTATGAATGTTGTACCCAACAAAGATCCCTTCATGGGACTTGACAACAAACTTAGTTAGATGGGATTTTCCATTGTTAAGAACATAGCACTTGCTACCAAAGATCCTGAAATAGCTCAGGATTGATTTTCTGCCCTTCAATATCTCATAGGAAGTCTTCTTGTGGCTCTTGGTGATAGAAGCTCTGTTAAGGACATAACATGTAGTGTTAACTACCTCAACCCAGAAGTATTCTGGGAGAGATGAGTCACTTAATAAGGTTCTACCAGCCTCTATGAGAGTCCTATTTTTCCTCTCAGCAATCCCATTTTGCTGGGGTGTTCTAGGTGAGGAGAATTCTTGATGTATCTCTTGCCCTTCACTGAACCTTGTCATGCACTCAGACTGAAATTTAGTCTCATGGTCACTTCTAATTTTGATCACAATACTATTAAATTCATTTTGAATATGCTTGACAAATTTTGGAAGACATTAGGGGTTTCAGATTTCTTCCTTAAAAAGAACACCGAGGAAAATCTAGGAAAGTCATCAACAATCACAAGGGTGTAGACTTTCCTACCTAAACTTTGAACTGGCATAGGACCAAACAAATCCATATGCAAGAGGTATAGACACTTCACTGAGTCTTTGGTTCCAATGCTCTTGAAGGAGGTTTTTATTTGTTTGCCCTTTTGGCATGTATAGCAGATACCCTCCGTAGTTCACTTTAACTTAGGACCATTTCTAACTAACTCCATACTGAAGTGCTTGCCTATAGTTCTATAATACAGATGGGCTAGCCTCTTGTGCCTTTGTACACAGGAAGAAGCTTTCTCATCTGTAACTAGGCATATAGAGGAGTCGTTACTTAAACATGGGAAATCTAAACAATACACATTTCCACTCCTATTGTCAGTTAATATGACCTCTTGGTCACTTAACCTCCTAATCTGACACTCATCCTTGTAGAATACTATGTCATAGCTGTTGGGTATTGTATCCACAATGTACCTGATTTGAAGAAGCCCCTGGACAAGCTAAGGTCAATAGACAATGTATTTGATAAAATCTTTCAAGTTGTACTTGCAGTTATTCCACGCAAAGTGCACACCAATGTCAGGGTGCAGTAGGTCAATATACACGGGTCTACACAACGTAATCCCTCGTTGAGCAGATCAGTGTGTTGGCCTACGTGTACTCTCTCTATTGGAGTGCACTTACGTTCAAGTACAGGGCTGTGATCTTGCAGGAGCAGACAAGGAGCAAGGATGGGTCAAGGAGCAGCTCGTGGGCGGAAAGACGAAAATTCATCTAAGTATAATTCAACGAGAATCACCAAGTGATTCTCGCCGATTCGGCGAGAATCACTAGTGATTCTCGCCGAATCGTCGAGAATCACTAGTGATTCTCGCTGACTCTTTCCGGCTACCTCAAAACGGTGCCAAGTAAGATTCGGCGAGAATCACTAGTGATTCTCGCCGAACCCATCGCAGAGCAGATCCTGAATACCAAGTTACATTCGTTGAGAATCAAAAAGTGATTCGTCGAGAATCACTAGTGATTCTCGACGAATCGTCGAGAATCACTAACTGATTCTCGCCGATTCGTCGAGAATCACCTGTGATTCTCGCCGATTTTTACTTGGCGTTTTCTCTGGAAACTGCTGGACCGGATTCTGCCGCTGGACTATTTTGAACCGGTTTTCGGGATTTTTCTTGTGGGTCCCACAACGGTCAAATTAGTAGTATCTACAGTATATATATACGGGTATTTTGAACTGTAGACATATAGAAAGAAGCCGAGCAAAAACCTAGACCTAAAATCGCGATCTTCACTCTGCCGCCGCCGTCGCGCTCGAGTTAGTTGGTCGCCGTCATCGATCGGGATTCCTTCGTGATCTCCGGTGACAGAAGCTTAGCAAAGCTTGAGTCTCACGTGTCTATCCAGAGATCCCTTGTCTCTCGATTTGATGACCGGGAAAAACTCCCCGTCCGAATCGATCGAGACGACCGATCCTAGAGTGACCGTTGGTAGACCTAGTTTGCTTCGCTACGAAGTTTAGATCTCAAAGTACTGCAGCCGCGCACCTTCGTTGCCGCCGATCCCGAACCAAGCCGCCGCTCGGATTGCCGCCGCCGGTTCCGGGGAGATCCTCTCCAAGAGAGACCAAGGTTGTAGCCTCTTCGTTGACTTCACGAACACGTCGTCGAACGAAGAGGAACACCGAAGTCTCCAAACGAAGTTTGTATCTCGTGTACATTCTATTTTACTTTTGTTGTAAAGGAACGATTGTTCCGTGTTGTAAGGGTTGGGTGCAACCCGATTTGTGGGAGTGTTGACTCCTATGTGTGGAAGGGTTCCTTCCGTTAGTGCAGGGATTGGATTTCAATCCTGTTGGAGAAGAGACCGAGTCGTCCCTTGTTGGGAGATAGGTCGAAGGGGGAAAGTGGATGTACCCAAGTCGGGGAAACCACTATAAATTGCCTGTGTTTTCTGTGTGCTGTGCTGTTTATCTTTATTGTGCAGGTACTATTATAAATTCCGCAAAAGCGCTACACGTCATCTATTCCCCCCCCCCCCCCCATAGGTGCACATAGTTGACACTAGGTGTACTTTCAAGTGGTATCAAAGCGAGGTTACTCATTAGAAAGGTTAACACCTTGAGTTGAATCCTGCCCCTAGTGTCAAGAAGAAGACGAACATCTACTATGGACGGGCTCAAGTTCTCCGGCAAGATCCCAGTGTGCACCAGGCTCAACTTTCCTATCTGGAAGGAAAGAATCAGGTTCTACATGGAAGTAGTTGATCCCCGACTCTTCATGATCGTGGAGGAGGGACCTTATGTCCCCACTAAGGCCTCCATCATTGATCCCACCAAGAAGGTGCCGAAGACACTTTCTGAAATGGACAAGGACGAGATGGTGTTAGTGGGACTTGACAAGAAGGCCCGAAACATTCTGGTCAGCGCAGTTGATGATTCAATGATGCAAAGCTTCAGCAACTGCAAGACAGCTCAGGAGATCTGGCAGTGCCTGATCATCCTAATGGAGGGCACGGATGAAGTGAGGGATGATCGGAGATCCCTTCTAAACCAGAAATATGAGGCCTTCAGACAAGGGCCTAAGGAAGAGATCGGAGTCACCTACGAGAACTTCCTAAAGATTGTCAACGCCCTCAAGGGCTACGGAAGAGTGTTCACTAATGGTGAACTCAATGATAAATTCCTTAGGTCCCTTACTAAGGAATGAGACACAAAGATCTGCGCCATCAGAGAGTTTGGCAGACTAGCAGAAACTGATCCACAAATTCTGTTTGGGAAGCTGATGTCCTATGAGCTTCAGCTGAACACCAGAAAAGCAGAAGAAGAAGCAGAGAAGGCGGCAGCCAAAGAAAAGACTGTGGCTCTAAAAGCCAGTCACTCCAGAAAAGGCAAGGGTGCGGTTTCATACCGTGCCAGGAAAAAGGATGAGGAGGAGGACTCCGAGCCATGCTCCTCCAGCTCAGAGCTGTCGGAGGAGGATTTCTCCCTCATCACTCGAGAGTTCAAGAAGTTCCTCAAGATGAGGAATCAAAGAAAGAGAGACGGCTCCTCCTCCAGGCATCAGAAGAAAAATTATTCTTCTGACAGGTATGCATCTAGACCGAACAAACATCGCTCCGCTGACATTATTTGCTTTGGATGCAATAAGCCAGGACACGTCGTGGCCGACTGCTTTCAAGGCAAGAGAGAAAAAGGGAAAGAAGAGGAGCACAAATCCTCTAGAGATAAGAAGAAGGAGCGGAGCTACATCGCCAAAAGGCCAAAGACACTGAGTGAGTCTGATTCCTCAGACTCCAGTGATGATGAGGAAGCCTACTTCGGGCTGGTGGGTCGCTCTGACTCAGAAGGTGAATGCCCCCCATTTACTGGGAAGGTAAAAGCTCACACCCCTCTCTCCGACTCCGACTCTGATCCTGAGTCTCAGGATGATGAACCTGAGGATAGCCTTTCGGCCCGTGAAGCTGAGCTCCTCGAGAAGTATGAGCTTCTGCTCAACACTTTCGAGGAGTGTTGAAAGAGATTGAAGGCTGAGAAAAAGGAAGTAAAATTCCTTAAGGGTGAGTGTGTTTCCCTAAGGGAAGAGGTCACCAGTTTGATCTCTCTCCGACAGGAGCACCTTGACCTGACCTCAAAGCACTCAGAGTCTCTGAAGCTCCTTGATCTTAAGCAGGAGGAAGTCGACAAGTTGGAAGAACAACTTGCGGCAGAAAGGAAGATCGTCAAGAGCTTCTCTATGCCAAAAACAGTTCTTCCAGTTGTTGATACCTTCTCTGCTCAGGCCAAAGGAGCTGGCTTGGGGCATGTAGGGGTATCTGGTTCCTCCTCCAGGAGAAACAGGAACCAGAGGAAGAATAAGGCCGCCAAGAAGGCCTCTGCTGATGAAAAGGGAAAGGCTCCGCTTAGTCCTGTTGCATTCAGAAAGCCTGGCTTTCCTTGCAACCAACATGACTTTGAGTCAACATTTGGCCATCATTTCCGGCCCTCGGTTGCAAAGCCAAAGAGCCAATATGACAGTTGGACCTTTCCCCGGAACTTCGGTGAGAGTGTCTTCAAGGCACCTTATGAGGAAATCCACATGGGAAATTATGGTCCGTTCTCTAGCGGCCATAATGGAAAGCAGGCACAAAAAGCCAAGCCTGTTATACAGAAGGTGACGAAGTCATGTGACTGCTGTCACCATGAGGCCTCCACCTCCAGATCTAAGGCCCCAGCTGTACCCACCATTCCCAGGGTAAGGCAGGAGCATAGGAAGAGGTACAACAGATTCGACTGTTGGTGCTGTGGCAAAGTTGGTCACTTTTCCGTGGATTGTTGGTTTCATCCAAGGTATTACGAGACTCCCTATGTTAGCACTGCGAGGCCGACCACTCGTAGGGTTAACCAACCGAGGGGGAGTGTGCTAACCAGGAATCTAGGACCCAAGTTCGATTGGGTTCCTAAGGCGAGTTAATTTTGTTTTGCAGGAATGTCCAAAGGCCACCAAAACGCCGATCTAGTATTTGGACAGTGGATGCTCCCGGCATATGACTGGGACAAGAAGCCTGCTGCGTGATTACACTCCAGTCGAGAATGGACCCAAAGTCATCTTTGGAGGGTCAGATCGAGGAGTCACCAGAGGTTACGGTATGATTTCCAACGGTATAATCTCTATCACCGACGTGGCTTATGTTGAAGGGTTAAACCATAACCTGATCAGTGAAAGTCAATTATGTGATAAAGGTTATGACGTTAAGTTCTGCAAGGATAAATGTCTGATAATTTCACGTACCTCCTCTGAGGCGGTATTATCAGGCATTAGGAGCAGAAATATCTTCTGCTTAGATTTTCTCAGTATAGATTCATCTACCTCCGTATGCCTTGTGGCAACAGGAAGTGCATCTCTTTGTGATCAATGGCACAAGAGGTTGGCACATATTAATTTCAAGACAATTAGTATGCTGTTTTCTAAGAACATAGTAAGGGATGCCCTCAGTATCAAGTGCATCAAAGATAGACCCTGTCCTGCATGCCAGATGGGCAAACAGACTCGGGCTACCTTTAAGAGCATCGCAGACAAAGACTCTTCCAGATGCCTTTACCTTTTACATAAGGACTTGTTTGGTCCAATGCAAGTTCATAGCTTGGGAGGCAAGTCCTATACGCTAGTGATAGTTGATGATCACTCTCGGTTTACATGGGTGTTCTTTTTGAAACGAAAGTCAGATACGTTTGACATCTTCACTAGTTTTGTCAAGCAGGTTCAGAACGAATTTAACTGCTCAGTGGTCATAATCAGAAGTGACCATGGAACAGAATTCGAGTCTGGTGCTATGACAGAATTTTGTGAAGAACAAGGTATCTTTCATGAGTTTTCCTCCCCACGCACTCCTCAGCAAAATGGAGTTGCAGAGAGGAGAAATAAAACTCTCATTGAATCCTGCACGACAATGTTGAAAGACGCCTCTCTCCCGGAATACTTCTGGGCAGAGGCTGTCAATACAGCTTGTCATGTACAAAACCGAGCATTGATCAACAAGCATCATCGTAAGACGCCTTACGAACTACAGAAAGGCAGGAAACCAACCATGGCCTACTTGAGGATTTTTGGTTGCAGATGCTATGTACTGAATAATGCGAAGTACCCGCGTACTAAATTTGGTGAAAAATGCTTCGAAGGCATATTCGTGGGCTATAGTTCCCATAGTCGGGCATATAGGGTCTTCAATAAGAAAACCCTAGTGGTAGAAGAATCAATTAATGTTGTATTTGATGAAGGAAGTTTGCTTAACTGCAATTCTTCCAGTGGTATTCTTGAAGATGCAGGTGCACGACTTGAACAGCTGAGTCTGGATGAGACCGCTAAAGATGACACTCCTAAGTATGTCAAAGTTTCCACCTCCACGTCATCTGAAAATGTTGAAGATCAAAATGGAACAAATCACCTGGAAGAAAGAGAAGCCCAAGAAGTAGTTGAAGCTCCAGACGCCAGACTTCTAGAGCTCCGGCACGTGAGGGATCATCCTAGAGATCAGATCATCGGAGATCCTCGTGTCGGTGTCAGAACTCGAAGAGGTACCATTAACGAAGTATTGCATCTTAGCTTCCTGTCACAGGTTGAGCCAAAGAAGTTCGACGAGGCGAACAAAGATGCGGCATGGATTTTGGCCATGCAAGATGAACTTCATCAATTCGAACGATGCAACGTGTGGACGCTGGTTCCCAGACCACACAAGCAGAATGTGATTGGCACCAAGTGGATCTTCAGAAACAAACTGGATGAACATGGTGTCATCGTAAAGAACAAGGCCAGGCTGGTGGCTCAAGGTTACAGACAGGAGGAGGGGATTGACTTCGACCAGAGCTTCGCACCCGTCGCAAGGCTCGAGGCAATCAGATTGTTCCTGGCGTATGCTTCACACAAAGGATTCACAGTCTATCAAATGGATGTGAAATCAGCATTCTTGAACGAAGACTTGAAAGAGGAAGTATACGTCGCTCAACCCCAGGTTTTGTCGATCCTACTTATCCCAATCATGTTTATTTTCTTAATAAGGCCTTATATGGGTTGAAACAAGCTCCACGAGCTTGGTATGAGACTTTATCTAGTTTTCTTCTTGAGAACAAGTTCTCTAGAGGTAAAATAGATAAAACATTGTTTCTCAGGGAAGTCAAAGGCAAGATTTTGCTGGTGCAAATCTATGTCGATGACATAATATTCGGCTCAACGGACAACAATCTTTGCAAAAAGTTTTCTAAACTTATGCAAGGAAAGTTTGAAATGAGCAGTATGGGAGAGCTCAAGTATTTCTTAGGACTTCAAGTGAAACAGTCTGAGGATGGAATCTTCATCTCTCAGACGAAGTTCACAAATGAACTCCTTAAGAAATTCGGTATGGAGAGTGCATCCTCTATGAGGACTCCAATGGGATCCACTATGTCTCTGGATAAGGATGAGAAAGGTAAACCTTTCGATGAAACCAAATACAGAAGCATCATTGGATCCCTGCTCTATCTTACTGCCAGTAGACCGGATATTATGTTCTCCACATGTGTCTGTGCCCGCTATCAGGTGAACACTAAGGAATCTCACTATGTCGCTCCAAAGCGAATTCTAAGATACCTTAAAGGTACTCCTAATCTTGGCTTGTGGTACCCGAGAAACAATGATGTCGAGCTAATAGGCTTTTCAGATGCTGATTTTGCAGGGAGCTGGGATGACAGGAAAAGCACCTCCGGGACGTGTCAATTCCTCGGCAGGAGGCTTATCTCATGGAACAGCAAGAAACAGAATTGTGTTGCAACCTCCACAGCAGAGTCTGAGTACATCTCGGCAGAAGCTGTTGCGCACAACTTCTATGGATCAGAAACCAGTTAGCCGACTACGACCTTCAGTTCAAGGAAGTACCCATGTACTGCGACTCCTCTAGTGCAATTGCCATTGCCAACAATCCTGTATCGCACAGCAGAACGAAGCATATTGAAGTGCGCTACCACTTCATTCGGGAGCACGTGGAAAACAAGGACATCTCTCTTTGTTATGTCCCCACGGACAAGCAGATTGTTGATATATTCACAAAGCCCTTAGACGAGGCCAAGTTAAATCTTTTCAAGACTGAATTGGGGATGCTCAATTATGAGGAATGAAGACTACAGAAGCTCCAGGCTCGTGCACGATCTGAGGGGGAGCAAGGAACTCAAGTGTGACCACAGACGCAAGAACTTAGGGGGAGCAAGGGGTCAACTTCAACCGATCCCGATTTGCAGATGCCGAAAAGGGGGAGATTACCCTCTCGGCTAAGCTAAGGTGGCTCCAAGCTTGCTCCCAAGAAATTGGTATTGGTAATGGATAACTCACTCAACTCAATTTTAAGTTTATGGTTTTCATTCCCATTTGCTCTATTCACCTTAGCTTGTAGGGTTTAGGCTTCTTCAAATAGGGGGAGATTGTTGGGTATTGTATCCACAATGTACCTGATTTGAAGAAGCCCCTGGACAAGCTAAGGTCAATAGACAATGTATTTGATAAAATCTTTCAAGTTGTACTTGTAGTTATTCCACGCAAAGTGCACACCAATGTCAGGGTGCAGTAGGTCAATATACACGGGTCTGCACGACGTAATCCCTCGTTGAGCAGATCAGTGTGTTGGCCTACGTGTACTCTCTCTATTGGAGTGCACTTACGTTCAAGTACAGGGCTGTGATCTTGCAGGAGCAGACAAGGAGCAAGGATGGGTCAAGGAGCAGCTCGTGGGCGGAAAGACGAAAATTCGTCTAAGTATAATTCGACGAGAATCACAAAGTGATTCTCGCCGATTCGTCGAGAATCATTAGTGATTCTCGCCGACTCTTTCCGGCTACCTCAAAACGGTGCCAAGTAAGATTCGGCGAGAATCACTAGTGATTCTCGCCGAACCCATCGCAGAGCAGATCCTGAATACCAAGTTACATTCGTTGAGAATCAAAAAGTGATTCGTCGAGAATCACTAGTGATTCTCGACGAATCGTCGAGAATCACTAACTGATTCTCGCCGATTCGTCGAGAATCACCTGTGATTCTCGCCGATTTTTACTTTGCGTTTTCTCTGGAAACTGCTGGACCGGATTCTGCCGCTGGACTATTTTGAACCGGTTTTCGGGATTTTTCTTGTGGGTCCCACAACGGTCAAATTAGTAGTATCTACAGTATATATATACGGGTATTTTGAACTATAGACATATAGAAAGAAGCCGAGCAAAAACCTAGACCTAAAATCGCGATCTTCACTCCGCCGCCGCCGTCGCGCTCGAGTTAGTTGGTCGCCATCATCGATCGGGATTCCTTCGTGATCTCCAGTGACAGAAGCTTAGCAAAGCTTGAGTCTCACGTGTCTATCCAGAGATCCCTTGTCTCTCGATTTGTTGACCGGGAAAAACTCCCCCGTCCGAATCGATCGAGACGACCGATCCTAGAGTGACCGTTGGTAGACCTAGTTTGCTTCGCTACGAAGTTTGGATCTCAAAGTACTGCAGCCGTGCACCTTCATTGCTGCCGATCCCGAACCAAGCCGCCGCTCGGATTGCCGCCGCCGGTTCCGGGGAGATCCTCTCCAAGAGAGACCAAGGTTGTAGACTCTTCGTTGACTTCACGAACACGTCGTCAAACGAAGAGGAACACCGAAGTCTCCAAACGAAGTTTGTATCTCGTGTACATTCTATTTTACTTTTGTTGTAAAGCAACGATTGTTCCGTGTTGTAAGGGTTGGGTGCAACCCGATTTGTGAGAGTGTTGACTCCTACGTGTGAAGGGTTCCTTCCGTTAGTGCAGGGATTGGATTTCAATCCTGTTGGAGAAGAGACCGAGTCGTCCCTTGTTGGTAGATAGGTCGAAGGGGGAAAGTGGATGTACCCAAGTCGGGGAACCACTATAAATTGCCTGTGTTTTCTATGTGTTGTGCTGTTTATCTTTATTGTGCAGGTACTATTATAAATTCCGCAAAAGCGCTACATGTCACCTATTCCCCCCCCCCATAGGTGCACATAGTTGACACTAGGTGGACTTTCAAGTGGCTTATTAAAACTAGGGCTACTAATCATATGGTAGACAATCACCATTTGTTCTCTCGGTCACCTGCAGTTTTAGTTATGGATGGTACTCCATCTTCTGCATGTGGGACTATTATAGTCCACATCACTCTGTCTTTATGGCTTGAGGATACTATCTATGTCCCCACTTTTTCATGCAATTTCCTATATGTTCCCGCTCTCTATAAACAACTAAACTGCATGGTTATCTTTACATCCAATCATGTTCTTTTCAGGTTCCTCACTGCATGGAGAAGATTGCTACTGGGACTGAAAGTAATAGTCTCTTCTTCCTAGATAATGTCACTACTTTCTCCGCTTCTCTTCTACAATGGCATATTCGCCTTTGTCATCCTCTTCCTAGCCTCATCTACTAAATCCTACCGGATCTACCTCAGGGGGACTCCTCTTTGAACTATGAAGCCTGCCAACTTGGCAAACACCATTGCTCCTCATATTCAACAAGACAAGGATGTAGTTATTATCATCCCTTTGATATTGTCCACTTAGATATTTGGGGTCCCTCCCCCACTAGGTCTGTGGGTAGGGGTAGTATGTATTTTGTTACCTTTAATGGTGATTTCTCATGATGTACTTAGTTGTATCTCTTAAAAGAACGTTATGAACTTTTTTGTGTTCAATACCTTTTATAATGATATACGTACTCAGTTTGATGTGTCTATTAAAATTATTCTCACTGATAATGCCAAAGAGTATCTTAGTCATCAATATTTAGTTTTTTACATGCATTATGGTATTATTAATCAAACCAGTTATCCATACACTTCTCAACAAAATAGCATTGCTAAATGCAAAAATCATCATCTCTTGGATGTTGCTGGCACCCTTCTCATATAAAGGATGTTCCTCAATCATAATGGAGTCATGTCATCCTTCTTTCTTGTTATCTTATGAACAACATTCCTTTTTCGGTTCTTCACGGCAAAACCCCATTCTAAATCCTATATCCCGAATCCACACAATTTTCTTTACCTCTATATGTCTTTGGCTTTACGGCATTTGTCCACTCTCCTTCTCCTGGTCGTGACAAACTTTCTCCTTATTCTATTAAGTGCATCTTTCTTCGTTACTGTCCGACTTAGAAGGAATATCGGTGCTTTGATTCTCTTCTCCTAAAACAATATGTTCATGCCGATGTCACATTCTTTGAATACACACATTACTTTCCTCGTGCATGTACTTTCTTACCACTTGGTGATTCCCGTTTTATACTTATTATCTCTCAACCTCTACTTGTTACTACTCTTCCTCCTCTTCCTATGCCAATTTTAGTTTTTCCACCCATATCACTTGATCCTACTGATAAGTAAAAAAATCTTTGAGATTGTTTAAATTAAAAAGCAAGTCGGATGAGTAAATTACGTGTTTTTGTGTTCTATCTCTTTTTTCCTTAAATATTGTGATTTAGGAAAGCGTACCTATCGAGTAATAGTATAGTATTTTAAAATATCATGGTCGTGTTTTTCCATGGATCTATGTCGAGTACTCTACTTTAAAGAATGGAACTATTATTTTATCAAAAAAAGTTGATGATTTTTAAAAGTGAAAACAAAATTAATAAGTAGGGTTTTGAAAATAGATGAGGGAGATAGCCCTCGATTTTGACTTACTTTGGAACTTAATTTTCAAAAAGACAAACTTTACTTTTCCACTAATATACTTGACCGTGGATGTTCCTAAATATGAATGCACCTCTATTTAGGATACATCCACCTGAGATTAAGGTAGTTTGATTGAAAATTCATCTTTTAATCAAAAATACTTTAATACACACTTTACATTGTGAACCCGCTATTGACCTCATACTAAAATTCGAAGGTTCAACTCAGGAGGCTTACGTTCATCTCTTTCAAGAGTGATGCGTAGTTTCTCTTTACCTGAGAGTGATCAATTTGTGGACACGAACCTTTCGGCTACTAGCTACAAACTATGGAAATGAAAACCAAATATCGATATGTATGGTTCCACTCAACTCAATTCTTAGGTAAATCTTAAGTTTTTATTAATTTAGAAAATAGTGTTTTAAATTGTAAAAATAATATCCTTCCCAAAGCTCATCCCAATTGAGTGCTAAAAAGTTATTAGCCTCTCATCGGGATATGAGTGGTTGTATAAAAAAGAAGAAAACTATTTTAAAAAGTAACGTTTTAAATTGTAGAAATATATATCCTACCCAACATTTCTCGGTTGAATGCTAAAATTTCTTAGCCTCTCAATCGGGATAGGGGTGGTAGTAGGAAAATTAAAAGACTTATAAAATGCAGAAATAATATCTGTCCCAATCATCTTAATCGAGCGCTAAAAAATTTTTAGCCTCTCATCCGGGATGGGGGTGGTAGTAAAAAAAGAATTACGAAAAAGAAAGTAAATACACACACACCCTGTCTCAACAGAAATGAAAACAAAGTTAAAAGAAATAAAAGTTGAAGAATTACTTTAAAATTGAAATTTTATTACTTCAAAAAGTGTTACACACTAAAGAACCCAAACTAGGGTTTGGAAAATATCACTCAAAAACTACTCATAAGCACTATATAGAACTATGTGGAACTCTACAAGTTCTTCTATAAACCTCAGCCGGAGCACTCTATTTATAGCCGAAAAATTTGATGAACACGCCCCCTAGGGCGTGTTGCCTAGGCATGTCGACGGGCGTGGAAGTTAAGCTTCATTACGGCACGATAGCGAGCTTCTAGCTTGGTCATGGGTGATGTCATGGGCATGCTAGCTTATCACAACCCGCATTTTCTCCAAATTTAAATGTATATCAGAGTAAGAGAAAAACACGTGATGTAATGCCACGCCGTGCAGGGTATAACTGCAGACGTTCAAGCAAGCTCCAATCGTAACATAGTTTAAGAAAGTACCAAATTATGATGTGAAGAAGAAAATATGTTTTAAGTTAAGTTTTGGATGGCCGTATCCCTCAACTCAGTGGATTAACTAGTCCACAACAGAAAATATAAGATTACGCTGCGAAAAATACCTTGTTTCATTAATTAACATCCTATATGAGCAAAAACAACCATATAGGACAACTCATGGTATGCAAGACTTTAGATTTATTATAAGTATGAAAATAGATTTTACGTTCATCAAACATAATGATGTTAGTTTTGAAAAAATAGCATGCATGAGGTGATAGAAATAATATTTTTATAATTTAAAATATCTAACATGCAACCTAGCATAAAACCTTCCCAGAGAGCAAGTAAATACAACAAGTCATACAGAAAAGGCTTAGTAGCTAGCAAGTACTCTACATTATACAAAAATCCAGTGGGCATCAATAAGCTAACACAAACCCACTAAAAGATATGTATGTCTGAACAAGAATAAAACAACACACTACCTTACAATCAGTGAGGAAAAGAGACAGCTGCAGCCACTACTGAACCCAACCTAGCACCAAACCCTAGCTGCTCAATCGACTACTTATCCAAACCTGAGGCATTCAAAGAAAGAATACCTTAGTAAGAAATAAAAATACAAGTGGTGAACAAAGATTCAAAATATTAGCAATAAACCAAAAAGGAATAAAGGGTTACCAACCCTAATCCAAGAATAGTGAGAAAAGACTAACTTATAAGCTCAAAGGTAAGGAATTTGCACCAAGTGCTATAAAGATCTATGCTTTATGGAATATATAAATATATAACTATAAGTATATGAAATTAATTAGCTTATAACTTAGTGAACAATAACACCAACAATTCTGGTACCTGCGGTGGTGGGAACCTACCCAACACACCAATAACAAAAACTTCACAAGGGCCCAGGGAAAGGTGGTTTTATACTTTGACACACCTAAAACTAGGGAAAAACTGGCACCTGCGGTGGTAGGAACCTACCCAATACACGAGCAGTCACATACCCACACCGGGCAAACCCACCAGGGAAATCAGTCACCAATAAGGCATCAATTTGGTGGTCCTTTATCCACTGCCAACCTAGCCATAATGATATAACCAAAACACTGGCAACCATATCATTCAACCAAAACACTGACAACCATTATCGAACACATACAAACCATAACCAAAACACTGGGCTTCTCCGATAACCAATGGAGGAATAAATCCGAGATATTGGCCTTAAGGCCAAACTCAACGGATTAGATACAATTCGGCCCAGAAATACCAAGTCCATACTGATTCGTCGAGTATACTCAACGAATACAACGGGCTCTAAACAATTTTTACTTAGCAAAACTAGTCCACTAGTGATACACAACTAATCGGCGAAAAAATACAAAGTCCACGGAAAAACGACGAGTCAACTCAACGCCTGGCTTACACCCAATGCCACATCGAGTGCATTCAATGCACTCAATGCCAAACAGTTTTACTCAACAAATTACCTTCACTCGATGCCACGTTGAGACCACACGATGCGTTTGAGTTAGTCTCACAGACCACTCAACGCCAAGACTTCACTCAACGTCACGGCTTCACTCAACGCCTTGTTGAGTACACTCAATGCCGCGTTGTGTACACTCAACACTTTTGACTTAGTCTCAACACTAATCAATGCCCAGACTACAGTCAACGCTAATTCACACAACACTAAGGCTTCACTCAACGCCACGTTGATTACACTCAACGCTTTTGCCTTAGCGCCACATTATCACCCGACGCAATCAATGCCAAACTGGCTTTACTCGATGAATCTGACTTAGTGTCAATGATCACTCAACGCCATGCCTGATATTTGTCGACTCAATACCTAATACTTGACGAATTGGACTTAACTCAACGCCATGCCTAATATCTGTCGACTCAACATCTAATACTTGCCGAATTGGACTTAACTCAATGCCAAGCATTACCCAACGAAATTACATCGGATACTCGAAGAATTTGACTCTGATCCTACTGATTCTCGCCGAATTTTACTTAGACCAATCTCAACATATATCTGACGAATTAAACATACCCATGTTCGACGAATTTAAACTTAAGTTAACTGTTATACAATGAAAATTCGGCTTAAGTCAACAGTTCTATACTCGACAGATTATCCTAGTCTAACAGTCAAGTATGAGGGAAATACCTTGTTAGATTAATCCCATAATCTATGGATTCACCTGGCTATCACGTACAGAATCAACTAGGCTAAAACTGGCCAGAAAACTACACTGTCTAGCAAGTCGGCAAAGGCCAAACCCGACGTTACTCCTAAATACTAAGGAGGTAAGGATAGAAGCATGAAATACACCATGAAAGGAAAAATTTTCAAGGGAAAAAAGTCACCACTTGCCTCGATCCAACTGATATTCAGCCACACAATGCACCTCCTTGGTGATCTAGCTGCAGGAACACCTAATCAACAAAACCGAAAACTTTTTGAGAGGAGAGGAGGTCAAAACTGCATACCCAAACATCAAAAAATCCACGAAATGAGAAAAAATTCACCGTACAAACGTAGTTCTCGATGAGGGATGGGCTAACCGGATCTATTCTCTGACGATGATTTCGTTCTTCGGAGCTCCTACAATTAAAGGCCGAAAGCTTCGCAAGGTCTGCCACTCTCGTCCTTCCAAAAAAATAGTTCGATGGTTTGGGGAAGAAGATAATGAATAGGGTTTCTGTCTTATCACAAGGCTATTTATATGTCATAAATAATATAACATACTATTATTATTATTATAATTAAAATGTCCAAATGACCAAAACTCGCACTAACTCGGATTTTTACGAAAATCGCACCGTAGCTAATTATCGACACTATGAATCCAACGACGAAGACGAACTCGAAATACGACAAACAAAACCTAAGCAAACAATCCTCGAAGTCAAAGTACCAAATATCCCAAACACGCTCCGCCATGTTCCAAAATGAACCCCGGCTCGCAAGGGAATATCAAAACATAGCAGAAATTAGCCAAACTAATTCTCCCTAACCAAAACCTTGGATAACAATGAGAAAAAGCCACGCTCCGACAGTGGTACCCACTAACTACAGATTAAAGTAACGCCCTGATGTCAAAATACATCACTAAAGGGATTTTAAATAAACCTTGGAAAATCAGGGGGATTACAGCCACCCCTCCTAAAAGAAAGTTTTGTCCCAAAACTTTACGCACAAAAGATTCCACTATAGAGGAAAATAATCAAAGATTATAGAATAAAAATACATACGTAAAGAAACTAGGAGGACAGATGAGGATGACCTGCCTCATAGCTGACTCGAACTCCCATGTCGCTCTTTCCACGTCTTGGTTCAGCCATAAATCCTTAACCATGGGTATGGTCTTCCTTCGCAATACTCGATCTTAAGTATCCAGAATGAGAACAAGCATCTCAACATAAGAAAGATTAGGCTCCAACTGGGGCATAAAATCAAGAACCAGCCGGTCGCTAAGCACACACTTTCGCAATTGGCTAACGTGAAGCACATCATGCACACCAGCAAAACTTACGGGCAAATCCAGCCTATAAGCTGACATTCCAATACTTTAAATCATCTCGAAGGGTCCCACATACCTAGGATCCAACTTATGGTTCTTACCAAACCTTTTGTCTCTAGACATCAGGGAAAATTTAAGGAACTCCAAGTCCCCAACATCAAATTCCACTCAGTCCTTCACCGATTGGCGTTCTTTTCATAATGCTCCTGAGCTATATAAAGCTTTTCTCAAATATGCATTACAAAAGTACTCATTTCTTCTAAAGCTTCCGGACCCAACAATGACCCTTCCCCAACCTCAGCACAAAACAAGGGAGGTCGACAACATCTTCCATACAAGGCTTCAAATGGGGCCATCTGCAAGCTTTCTTCATAACATTTATTATAAGCAAATTCCATCAGTCTCAAACGCTCGTCCCATTCTCCTCTATGGTCTAAGATATAACATCTTATCATGTCTTCCAAAATATGATTTACCCTTTTTGTTTGACCACTTGTCTGCGGATGATAAGCGGTGGAATACCTCAGATCGGTACCCAATCCTTCCTGTAAGGTTTTCCAAAAATGAGACGTAAACTTAGAGTCTTGATCCGGCACAATACTAACAGGTACTTCATGTAACATGATAAACTCATCCAAGTATAACTCTGCTATCTTCTTCATGGAGTAATCAATCCTGAATGGCACAAAGTGAGCACACTTTGTCAGTCTATCTACTATAAACCAAACAAAATAATGTCCTTTAGGGGATCTTGACAAACTAGTAATGAAGTCCATAGAAATACTCTCCCACTTCCAACTGGGAATTTCCAAAGGCATTAACTTGCCACCGGGCTTCCATGATCAGCCTTAACTCGCTTACAAGTGAAGCACTCAGACACAAACTTGGCTATATCATTCTTCATGCCATACCACCAAGCAATGTACTTTAGATCTCTATACATCTTCATAAAACTAGTGTAGGACCCCACAACCTTTTGCCCTGTCGGGCCGGAGGGGTAATACTTACCCAAGATGTCCACCCAGATGCTCCTTAGGGGAAATGATCCACCCTATCTAAGCACTAGTTGGCCGTCTTGCTCGGCTCGAATCACAACATTCACAACCCATCAGAGTATAGCGGAAGCATTATCAGGAAACTACTGCAAATATATATAACACATCATATAATAATATAGAGGTTTTAGGGCCGAAGCCTAAGTGTTTATATAAGCATGTGGGCTATACACGTACTACATAAAACCCTCACAATCACTCTCCCTATGCTGCTCGGCGGTACTCACGTCTCTAAACTGCAAGGATGTCGGGGGTGCATCAGCTCGAGTAGTCCTAGCCGTTGGCGTAATATCCTACGACAGCGGGTCACTACGATGCCCCATTTTTTGTGAATGGTTATTTAGATAACCATTAGTCACAGAACTAAGTGGAATTAAATCTCCTCCATGGATCCATATCCTGGGGAAGAGCACACACCCACCAAATAGAAGTAAATAGCCGAAGCAAGAGAGGGTTAGCACAACATTTCATATATGTATAGCTAGGAGGAACTATAAAAGAGTGCAGGATTGTATAACTGGGAAAAACAGCAGACATATAAATCAGTTATAACAAGGCTCCACTAACACATCAACACATCAGGTTTTCACATCTTGTATTCTATCACAAGCATTCATAGCCACGCACACACCACAGGTATTCATAGCCGCGCACACACTGCAGGCATTCATAGCCGCACGCATACCACAGGCATTCATAGCCGCGCACACAAACCCTATGTCGGCATAGTTTCGACTGCTTCTGTTCTAGAAGGGTAGCGAGCCCTGCGGGCCTCACTGAGGTGGTCGTCGGTGACAGTGGCCAGTCCTGCCACTTCTGGGGGTGGTCGTACCGCACATCCCCAAGCCCTAACATACAATCTTGTGTACTCTTGGATATGAGCAACATCCAACGAATCATTTTGACCGACCAGCAGAGGAAAACCCAATGGGGAATAATATAGCAGTCGGTCACCCGTGGTACCCATTTCCCTATCGCCTTGAGTCGTCGACCTTCCCACACCGGTACGAACAGTCCGCGGGAGGGACTGACCCGCAACTATTTAACCGCAAGCAATTTACAATAATCAAACAAATGACAATCATAAAACACATCGGGTCTAGGTCATCCTGCCCTACTAGGCTTAAACTTCGGGCGGCGGCGCTCAGCTCTACTTTCGTCAAGGAGCGTGGGAGCGCATTATTTGGAGCTAGACCTGGAGGACTACTTCAACTCCGGTTATCCCCAACTAAGGCTCAACTTTAACAATGACTGCTCGTCAGAGCAGGACCCAGGATTATAATAGTAAATCACAATGAGGACTAGTGCGGTGATTATGCTTCTTATTTAAAGTGCTGGAATGAAATGTGACCAGTACGAGACTAGAGTAGTACTGAATAGAAAGTACTGAGATAAGCTTGACCAGTACGAGACTGAAGGAGAACTGAATAGAAAGTACTGAAATAAGCTTGACCAGTGCGAGACTGGAGTAGTGTTGAATTGAAAGTATTGAAATATACTTGACCAGTGCGAGACTGGAGTAGTATTGACTCGAAAGTCCTGAAATAAGCTTGAACAATGCGAGACTGGAGTAATACTGAACTGAAAGTACTGAAACAAGCTTGACCAGTGCGAGACTGGAGTAGTATTGAAGCGAAAGTACTGAAATAAGCTTGACAAGTGCGAGACTGGAGTAGTACTGAACTGAAAGTACTGAAATAAGCTTGACCAGTGCGAGACTAGAGTAGTACTGAACCGAAAGTACTAAAATAATCTTGACCAGTGCGAGACTGGAGTAGTACTGAATTGAAAGTATTGAAATAAGCTTAACCAGTACGATACTACAGTAGTACTGAACCAAAAGTTCTGAAATAAGTCTGACCAGTGCAAGACAGGAGTAGTACCGAACCAAAAGTACTGAAATAAACTTGACCAGTGCGAGACTGGACTAGTACTGAACCGAAAGTACTGAAATAAGCTTGACTAGTGGAGACTGGAGTAGTACTGAATTGAAAGTATTGAAATAAGCTTGACCAGTATGAGACTGGAGAAAACACAAAGAAAATGGTTAGTAGTCCAATCACTCTTATTCAGGAGGCTTCAATTCCATCTCAGATTTAAAGGATATTTCATTGGGTTACACCAATTATTAGGATCCAATTAATTTGGTTGCGACATATTTATTACGACTTAATCGGATCAATGGCTTGTTAGGAGTCACATTCTTATTATTCGTCGAGAACAACTCCTAACTCATAACTCGTACTCTCATCTTCCGAGTGTGCCCAATTCACCCGAGGGTCGAGGCACTCGACGGTTTTATGAAATCTCGGAATTCCCGGAGCTTAGTCACTTTCCCCGACCACTCTCATCGATAAGATAGTTTGAATTACTTATTTGATTATAAAGGGGTGGTCGTGCGCTCTGATTTTCACCTTCGAGGGAAAATGAGCGGAAAACGTTCTGAGCACTACCCTTGGCTTTGAAATTTTCAGGAAAAAATCAAAACATATCCCCATGACCCCAAATTTTGATACAACCCTTAGGAGGGTCTAAAATGAGCCTAGTAATTTTTTTATAATCTTCTCAAGTATTTTGGGCTTTAAATTTGGCCAAACAAATTTTATTTTGGCTTTTTAAAATACTAATTCAACTCCAAAGATTTTCAAAACTTTTGTGGAGGAAGACCTCATCATGGGGAACATTTTTCATGCTTATCACGTTTCCTTTAGGGGCCTAGGTTTGGCCCAGAAATTTCTACAAACTTCTAATAATGAAATGATCTGCAATTAGCTTATCAAATAGGATCTTGCGGCTGAGATCGAGCCGCACAGCGCAAAAGTCCAACGCGTCCCCACAGCAGATCGACCATGAATCCGCTATGGGGTATAGAGAAGATGAGTCGGGGGGTGGGGGGGGGGATTAAGGTAAATAGGGCCGTCCGATCTCATCTTGAGATCAGACGGCTGATGTGCTTCCCGACGGTTTGGAGTGTGGCAGCCTTCACCACCACCGACCAGCCTCTGCCAGCCTCTACCAGCCACCATCGCCAGCCTGATCGACTCGCCGGGTGCCGGTGTGTAACAACCCCATCCGTTCATATGATATATTCTAGAAGGTCCGGCCGGGGCCCCACAGGATATATCACAAAACAGTCGGTGAAGGTACAGGATGATACCAGAGTCACGCATCGCACATAACACAAAGCATTCTAGCGGAAGCCTAGACTATAACTTGAACTCCTCACGAATGTCCAAACATAAAACTACACATTTTATAGCATATAGGAAAGTCTTACAACAAGTCAAAAGAGTTGGCCTTATGGCCTTACATGGCTTTCACACAGTGGCCTAAACAAATTGGCGCGCAGGCCGGCCACAAGAAAAGAAAACCGACAAAAAGAACACAGCTAGCCTTCGAGGGCTAGCAGCAGCAACAATAACACCAGCAGGAACATCAGCCTCTATGCGATCCGCTCGGCTCTCCAGCACCTGGAAAGGGACAATCCACCCACCGGTGGCAAACAAAAGCAACGGTCAGCGTTCAGCTGACCAAATTATAACGAACCTACCCCTTCTCTCGGGGCAGCGGTATTCTTCCCTGCAGGCATATTAGATCACAAGTATGGCAAACTATATCATCAAAATGTGCTTTCACGCACACAAGCCATCACAACCGTTCGCCACCCGGCCCAACGGTCCTGTGCACTCAGGGCACATTCTTGGTGTTCTGGCAACCTCTTGCCCACCACCGTATCAGGGTCATCAACCAACGATAACTCTCTTGAGCATTTCCTCCATGGCGTGCAGCCAGAGTTAGTCTTCCTACACCGGGATGGCCCGTAGCCCCCCATTGTGTCATGGCGCGCAGGCCGAAGACTCTTGCTATGCGCTCCAACAGACCGCACTTTTTGGTCTCACGTCGGACGGACATAGCGCAGGTCGGATCCTCCACCCCCCGTTGCTCAAATCGCCTTTCCTTCTCCGAGTACAGCGTACTCATGGCTATATCAAAGGCGCGGGTCGGTCTCACAAATCCTGTTCTTGGCATTCAAGCCTGGGTATTTCTCTATACCCATTTCTCTCACAGCAATAGCGGGTCTTTCCTGGGCACACCAGTACTTCCTTTGATTCTCTCCACAGGTGGACACCGCACCAGCACAAATGTCAGGGGTCTTTCCTAGCTATCATGCCAGTACTTCCTGTTACTCGCTTCAAAGGTGGACACCCTACGACATCAAGCATCACAAAAAAGGGCCTTTCCTGGTCCCACCAGTACTTCCTGTGCCTCAATCATAGGTTGGACCCAAAACCATCACATGGTTATTTTCCTGGGCTACCACCCCAGTACTTCCTGCTACTCCTTTTTGCAGGCATAACCCGTAGACTCCTTACACTACACGTTTATCACGGAGTCTTCTCCGGTTCGTATGCAACATCACCAATCCAGACCAACCTGTCCAGATGGGCTTCACACAGCATGCCTATTTCGTACTCCATTTCTGGATCTATATGCTAACAAAGGGGATTTCAAGCATCCACCCAAAGATTTCCAAAACCAGCCACCTCTTGGTGGGGGAAATCACAAAATATGCCAAAAAGGAAGCCTTCACATGGCTAGGAAGAAAAGTCGTTACCCTTGATGACCGCTTCGGTGCCATGACCTCCAAGCTAGCTTGCAAGACTCGCAAGAGCGATTCTTCCGCAACGCCGGCTTCGGAACTCTTGTCGGTAAACCGCAGCACCACCAGCAGCAGCCCCCTTTCCTTCTTCCTCCTCCTTTCTCTCTCTCTTTCTCTCTTAACTTGAAGAAAGCTTAAAGCCAAGGAAAATGAGAATCCTTCTCTGATTTCGGCCTTTAAGGAAAAAGAGGAAGAAGCTTCAGCCCTTGGATCCAGACTGAAGGAATGGACGGCCACGATTCTGCCAAAATCACTGCTTTTGACCCGACACGGCCTCTGACACGGCCGTGTGCCAGGCCGTGTGCCTCAAGCGGTGGTCAACCGACTTATCCAAACAAGTGACACACCCATGGGACACGCCCGTGTCATGGGCCGTGTCACCAACACGCCTTCAGACACGCCCGTGTCTGTGGCCATGTACCTGGGTGAAAAAAAACCCAAATCATCCCGAGACTTCACATGGCCTGTGACACGCCCGTGTCCCAGGCCGTGTGCCCAGACACGGCACAAAGACATGCCCTGTCGAAATCCTTCGGCGGGCTGAAATCGTCGACCTGATTTGACACGCCCTGTAACACGCCCGTGTCACAGGCCGTGTTCAACACTCAACACTCACGTCTCGACACTCGACGATCGTCGAGTAACAATCGTCGAGTAATAATCGTCGAGCATACGACACGGCCTTGGACACGCCCGTGTCCTGGGCCGTGTGCCCCCTCTCGACGCATCGTCGAGAGAAAAAAAATCGTCGAGACAAAGGCCGATCGTCGACACAACCTCGACACGCCTTGCGACACGCCCGTGTCGCAGGCCGTGTCAACTGACATGCCCTGGGACACGCCCGTGTCCCAGGCCGTGTCACCCAACAATTTCCTTTTTCAGAAATTTGGGCTGTTACACGGTGACCCTCTGGGCGGTGGTACGGCGGCCTGACGCCGCCGGCCGCCGGCGAAAAACCTAACTAGAGAGCCTGGGGTGGCAGGAGCTCTACTCCCGGTGCCACCGCGCCACCCCCGCTCCCCGGGTGGTTGGCCGCCTACCGCTCCACCCCCGGCCGGCATGCTAGGGGTCAGGCTTCTCGACGGTGGTGGCCCGGCGGCCTTATGCCGTCGGCCGCCGTCTCCAGCTCTAAATAGAGCATTGCTCTGTTTTGGGGGTGTCGCCGATGCCGCGTTTTCTGGCGGTACTGCTGCTCTCCTCCACTAGGGGTCACCACCCACAGTGGTCTAGCACACCTCCAGCTCCACGACCAGCGCTGGGGGATGTTCTTTCCTCCTTGGGCACCAACCGGCCTGGAGAATGGCTCGGGTGGCGCCGGCGGCGCTCCGGTCGCCGGGAGGTGCATGTAAGTTGTCCAGAATGGGCAAGGGGAGGGAGAAGGTCTCCACCTGAGTTTGTTGGGCTCGGGAGGGGCCGACCTGGTCGGTATTGCCAAAGGTGGCTGTGGTGGAGGGGGAGGCCCCTTAGTTTGCATTTTCCGGCCACCTGGGCTCTGGTATGGGGTTGGGCAAGGGGGAGGGGGTTGCTTAGAGAGCTTGAGGGGGAAGAGGAGCAGGGGGGTTATTTTATAGGTTTGGGGAGGAGGAGCTCTCCTCCCTTAGCCAATGTGGGATTAATATTTCCTTAGGGAGGGATTAATCCCCACCCTCCAGCTGTCCAAGGATAGCTAGAGGACCCCACATTTCCCCCATGTGGGGAAAAAGGGCTAAGCCCTTATGGACTTGGGCTTTTAAAAAAGACAGGGATAAAGAGAGGAGAGGAGAGGTAGTGGTGGGCCTCCACTTGTAGTGGGTTGTTTGCTGGTTGGGGGGGCAAAGTGGGTGAGGGAGAAGACCCTAATTGGTCATGAAGAGGGGGTGGGCCCCCCATTTGGAGAAAACTCCAAAAATGGGTTTTTAGGGGGGTTTGACCAAGTCAAACCTCGGGTGGGTCCCCCTTACTGGTCAAAGTCAAAGTCGGTCCAAGTTATCGGGGTCTGGTCAAAGTTTGGGTGTCGTGTCTCAATTGGTGTGCGCACGCTTTTCGGTGCATGACTATGCTTGATTTGACCCCGGGTTGACCGATTTTTGTTGAAATTGACTGGTACGACTTTCCTTGACTTCGTATTGACCACACGAGTCCAACGCCACTAACTTGGGTTGAATCGGAGTATGTTTGGCGAAAGTCCAAAATTTGTGTGCCGTAGCTCGCTAAAGCGGTCAAAATGTCTAAATCTATGTTAGATCTCGGATTGTGACGCGACGGGTTCTGATGCACCCATCTAGGTTATATAAGGTCACAGGAACTAACAGAACTCAAATCGGATTTTCTAGTTCTATTTCATAACTAGGGTTACCTCCCAGCGGGTTATGGTAGGGTCCGGACCACTTTTATTGGGCCCACTGGTGCTCTGGTGGCCCAATAAAAGTCAAGATGTTATAATCCAATAAAATTTAAAAGGATTTTCGTCCCCGAAAATTTGCTTGAAGTAAGGGGGAAAAGTAACATACCTGGGGAAAGAGCTCTTGGTGCTTCTCTCGGAGGAGTGCTTCAGGTTCCCATGTGAACTCCTCTCGTCCGTAGTTTGACCATAGTATCTTAACCATCGGGATGGTCTTGTTACGTAGTGTCTTCACCTTATAATCTATTACTCTGATGGGTTCGAGCAAGACAGATCTATTTGATTGTAGTTGCACCGATGGTGTAGGAAGGTGCTGCTCTGGTTGCCAGAGGACTCATCTCAAGGAAGAGACATGAAATACATCATGAAGATTCCCCAACTCTGGGGCTAAGGCTAAACGATAGACGAAGGGGCCAACACGCTCTATCACCGGATAGGGGCCCAAGTAGTGGGATCTAACTTTTTCTGCTTTCTCAACCGGGAGACACCATGCATGGGCTTTATTTTGAAAAACACCATCCCCCCTACTTTAAACTCCACCGGTCAGTGTCGCGCATCATAGTACTTGACCTGTCGGGTCTGCGCTTCCCGCATTCGCTCTTGGATCAGCCGTATCGGTGTCGTAGTGTCATCAATGTAAGCCACTCCCAAGGCTTCTAGGTCCTCTTCCTGAGCCCAAGTCAACGGGGTTCGGGAGTGCCTCCCATACAATGCTTCGTACGAAGCCATCTTAATGCTAGCCTGGTAACTGTTATTGTAAGAGAATTCAACTAGTGGTAGCAGCTGCTCCCATGACTCATTGTGTTCCACTATGCACAATCGAAGAATATCATCCATTGTCTGGTTCGTTCTCTCCGTCTGTGCGTCTATCTGCTAATGGAAGGCGGTGCTGAAGGCCAACTTGGTTCCCAAGTATGCCTGTACCCGCCTCCACTCCTTAGATGTGAAACACCCATCACGATCTGATATGATGGACTTTGGTACTCCGTAGAATTGGACCACTTACTCTAGGAACATTCTGGCCAGGATATCCACTTCGTCACCCTATCTATTTGGAATGAACCGCGCTACCTTAGTGAGTCTATCTACAACCACCCAAATTGAGTCATTCCCAGCGCGGGATCGAGGTAGGCCGTGGACGAAGTCCATGGAGATATCTTCGAACTTCCATTCTGGTATCGGCAGGGGCTGTAATAGGCCTCCTGGACTGCGACATTCGTCTTTAACCTTCTGACATGTCTGACACTGAGCCACAAAGTTGGTGACATCTCTTTTTATTCCAGGCCAATAAATGGTCCTGAGCAGGTCCACATGCATTTTAACTATGCTACGGTGAATCGAGTACCTAGGTTGATGGGCCTCTTGCAGAATTTCTTCACGAATTTCTCCGATAGCCGGAATGAATATGTGATGCCTGAATTGTGGAATCCCGTCATACAGATTATAATCCTCTTATGCCCCTCCTTGCAGAGATCGGTTGATCGGCATTACCTCTGAGTCGATCTTCTGAGCTTCACATATCCGGTCTCGGATGTCGCATTGGATCTCCATCCAATACAGCTGAGCATGATACTCTTCCAGATCTCTTCGGGCAACCAGGGTAATCTCCAAGTTTATCAAGGACTGGAATAGTTCCTTAGGGATCTGCTCCATCCAACTCCCTGCTTTCGCAGGCTGGCGGCTCAAGGCATCAATGACTCTGTTAGCTTTCTCTGGGTGATATTGGAGAGCACAATCATAATCGTATAGGAATTCTAGCCATCGGCGCTGCCAGAGATTCAACTCTTTCTGCGCGAAGATATACTTTAGGCACTTGTGGTCGGAGAAGATCTCACATCTTACTCCGTGGAGGTAATGCCTCTAGATTTTAAGGGCGAAGATGACGACGCCCAACTCTAAATCATGTGCTGCGTAATTTAATTCGTGCGGCTTTAATTATCGTGATGCGTAGGCCACTACCCTATTATGCTGCATGAGAACAGCTCCTAATTCATTCAGGGAGGCATCTGTGTAGATTTGGAATCCCTCGGTCCCTGTGGGGATCGTAAGGATTGGTGCAGAAGTCAGCCGCTTCTTCAGTTCGACGAACGCAGTCTCGCACTCTGGCATCCATCAAAATTAAACGTCTTTCCTGGTGAGAGCAGTTAGGGGTAGGGCAATCTTGGAAAAAAATTCAACAAACCTCCTATAGTATCCGGCAGACCAAGAAAACTCCGGATGTCCGCAGCCGTCCTGAGTGGCGGCCAATTTTGTACTTCCTGGATCTTGGCTTGGTCTACTGCTACTCCTTCCTTATTTATCGTGTGTCCCATCTTTCTTCTTGACGAAAAGCACCGGGGCTCCCCAGGGCGAGCAACTAGGACAGATGAATCCAGCATCTATCAGTTCCTGTAGTTGGATTTTCAGTTCAGTCAGCTCTCTTGGGGCCATCTGGTAGGGAGCTAGTGATACTGGCATGCTCCGTACACGAGCTCAATCAGAAAGTCGACGTATTGCTGGGGTGGTAATCCTGGGAGGGACTCAGGGAAAATATCTGGAAAGTCGCAGACTACTAGAACTTTGGCGAGAACCTGGGTTTTGTCGTCCATCTTGAAATTGATAAGGTATACTTCGTCCTTCTGCCAGACTGATTTCACAATCTGCATAGAAGTCATAATAATGTGAAAGTGAGCAGTTAGATTAGGAATACTCTAGAGGGGGGGGGGGGGTGAATAGAGTATTTAGAGTTTTATAAAATTCTCTACTGGATAATGCAGATTATTCTAAGTGCAGTAGTAAATAAATCAAAATATAAAAGAATAGAAACTAACTACCACAGCCACAGTAAGAAAACAAAAGAAAGTGGGCAACCAGACGACACAAGAAATTTATAGTGGTTCCCCAAGCTGGGTACATCCACTCTTCTACCACCCTGGTAGGAATCCACTCAGGTTTTTGATCAAGTGCCTGACAACAATGAGCTTTTTATCAGGTGCTCAAAACCCAAATGCCCAAGTCTTTTAATCAGGTGACTTGTAACCAGGAATCACTTTTGAAGGGAGATGACAACCCTTTGCACAATGGGGGTGAGAGAGTTGATTATGTCTTCTCTGTAAACAATCAGAGAGAAGACTTGTGAATTATTGATGGTAGCAAATGGCTCCCCCTAAGATATTGAATGGTTCAGGGAAATATGGAAGCCTTGTTGTAAGGTGATAGGCCTTCAAGCTTTTAGCCTTTATCTGCAGGATCTTCTTGACAGATTTGATAGTTGTTGTCGTTGGAAGTCATGGAGTGTTGAAGTAAGAAGACTCTTGATTTTGTATGATTGTTCTTCTTCTCCTGAGCGCAGATCTTTTTTTGTATCAGAGCTTTTGTGAAAGGAGCAGAGAAGCTATTGAAGACAAACAAACTGAAAATCTCTATGTCTGTGTATACTGTGTCTCTACAATTGCTCTGGTACTCTGATTGTTCTTACTCGCTTTCTTGCTCTCTTGCTATCAGGAAAGAGAGAAAAATCTCTTTTATATTTCCTGAGGGAATTTTCTTTCGATATTTGAATCCTTCTGCGGCAATCAATGCTGGCGGTCCTTAAAAATAAACTGCATTGATTTCTTTCCCCAACTGTCCCTTGGAAAAATGGAAAACAATAATTCTGATGAAAGCCGTGATTAATGTATCGTCCAATGGTAATATTCAGAGAAAATTTTATCATTAATTATTCAGAAATTATCGCCATAGACTAAGGACAGAAGGAATAAATGCTAAGTCTGGAATCGTCGAACTGATGACCGAATTTTTAGGCTGATAACTGTGTTTGTCGACTGGAGTTCAGCAACTATTCTGGAATTAGAATATTCACAGTTATATCTGAAATGAAAGTTAAAGTCTCCAGAATTCGTTAACCTAAGATTTGATTTCGTCGAGCTGTGTTTCTGGAGTTGTCAAATATTCTGTGTCGACACAATTACTCCTTGTGTCGACACAGGTGGTGTCGACTAATATCCTGTGTGTCGACACAACCCTTCCAAAGTGTCGACTGATGATCTATGTGTCGACACAAGTGCTTCTTGTATCGACTCAGTTGGTGTCGACATATACTCTAAGTGTCGACACAAGTCTTCTGTGCGGTGTCGACACGACCTTTCCAATGTATCGACTGATGATCTGTGTGTCGACACAAGTGCTTCTAGTGTCGACTAAATTGATGTCGACATATACTCTAAGTATCGACACAAGTCTTCTAGTTCAAAGTTGTTGAAGTAGATAATATAGAATTCGTCGGGCAGAGAACTAAGTTCGTCGACCTGAGACTAGAGAGCATAGTCTTGACAGAATGCTGTAGTAGTCCAAAGATTCGTCGACCAAAGAATAAAGTTCATCGAGCTCAGCTTAGAGAATTAACTCTAAGATCGTCGAACTGAGCACGACAATCGTCGACCTGAGTTCGACGAACGTCGAACTCACTTTACAGAGTCTTGAAATCCTCTAAGTCTTGAGTCTCTGACAGTCTTGTTGATAGCTGGTACATGTGATGTTGACTATAAGGACTTAGCCTAAACTCTAGGACACAACTATGACCCTCGCTATACATTGTGGGTCATAAGATTCTAAATTAGTGAACCTAAAACAAATATTACTAGGGATACAATAATCTCCCCCTATTTGGGTGAGGTCACTAATTATAGACTCAAATCAAAATTAAAAAATAAACAAAGCAGAAAAAAGCATATATCTGGCGGAGATCAATAACACATGCAGCAGATATATATACATAAGCTTTGTTTAGAATATAGAGCAGTTATAGATATTTTTAGAAAACAAAAGAGTTCAAAATTTACTTCTTCTATTTCTTTTCCTTTGGCATTTCTTGCTTGCTCTTCTCTCCAGTCTTTGTAAACACAATCTCTCTTTTGAGATCTGAAGCTTGAACTTTTGTCATGGTCATGTCAACAGCCCCTATAATCTTCAAGGATGTATCTCTAGGGACAACTGCTTCTTGGTGCAACTTCATGTAGTCATCAACATTGAAAAACTTGTTTGCTTTATCAAATCTTTTAAGTTCCTTTTTCCTGTACTTTGACATTGTTGAATATTCAGAAGGATTCATTCCTTCAGCTTTGGCTTTATTAATCATAGAAAGACCTACAATTTCCTAGAACCTGGCCATTCTAGCAGTAGTAGCTGTTTCAGGATTTTCAAAAGGGACAGGAGGAGAAGATGGTCTTTTAGAACCTTCAGCTGGTTGATGTTCAGTGGATTGTTGCTGTTGTTGTTGATGTTGTTGCTGTTGCTGTTGATGCTTTCCTGAAGAGTGTTGCCTGTGCTGGCTGCTTCCATGTGATCTCCCTTGGCGACTTTGATATGTTTGAAGTGGGGCAGATCTTTGAGAAGATGTACTTGAAGAACCAGCAGTTAGAGGAGGTGGAGGAGTTGGATTTTTCCTGAATCTTTGAACTGGAGGAGGAGAGTACCTTCTGCTTTTCTTCCTCTCCTTCTGCTAATTTTTGGATAACCGCATCCAAGATGGGATCCATTTATTTGGAGTTATCTTTTGGATAATATAATAGGGAGTGTCATTGTTTGGATTTGGCTTTGGAGAAGGAGGAGGAGGGGCTTTTCTTTTCTTGGATACTTGCTTCCTCTTGGGTTCATCATCAGAATCATCATCCTCATCCTCATCATCATCATTATCATTATCTGATCCCTGAGGGTTATCATATAGGTCATTGAGTGCTTTCAGAGCCTCAGCAGAAATGATTTGCTTTTCAGGAGCTTGAGCAGAAACTTCAACAGGACCAGGAGAAGAAGCCATAGGATAGACTAGAGAACTGGTTCTGACCATGCTTTCAGCAGCTGCCTTACTTTCTTCTTCTATATCAGCCAAAATCAAATCATCTAGATTTGGTATGGGTGAGTCATCCATTACAAATGTTGGAACAAAAATAACTTCTTCTAGAAACTCCATGACTGCTAGGTTTGAAATAACAAAACTATCTCTAAGTTGCTTAGCAACTTTTGGAGAGATTGAAGAAATATATGGTACAATAGCCAAGGATGGCTTAGTAGGTACTGCTGGAATATAATTTAGAAAGGTAGTATCAAAACTTTTCAATAAATCATCTAAGTTTACTGTGGGATTAATTATGAATTCAGAAACAGAAAGAATATCTTCAACAACTGTCTCTTTAGGGACTGACTCATCAAGGTCCATGTTAGTCTCAATGAAATGAATCAAATCACTTAAATCTCTATCATCAGGATTAAAATCTGCATCCCCTGGAATTAAATCTGTATCTGCTAGTAGTGCTTTTGCCTCTGCTGTTACTGGAGCTGCTGGAGCTGAGATTTCTGCTTCTACTGGAGGTGCTGCAGCTTCTTCATTAAGCATCTCCCCCTGCCTGGTTTCAGTAAATACTAGAGCCAGGCCCCTGAATGAAGAGGGGGCAGTAGTGAAGGCAGAAAGTTGAGCAGATAGAGTAGATATAGAGGTAGCAAGAGGTATAATGACCTCTTCTATGATTGATTTTATGAGGGGTGTGATGATAGCAATGATGGAAGATATAGTGGAGGGGTCCAATGTTGGAGTAGTGGATGGTTCAGTAGAATGTTGGGTGGAGATATTTTGAGGGATGGTAGATGTTGGAGATGGTAGAGGAGGGACATCTGTCATGGGGACATCCTGAGTGGATGGATGTGGAGGAGGAGAATTGAGGGGGGAAGTCAGAAGATCAAAAGTTGGAATGGAGCATAGGTGAGGTGGAGGAGGAGATGATGGTGGTGTGGGACCTGGTAAATCTATGGGGGATCGAGCTGATTAAGGTGGAGTGGGTTGATGGTGTTCCTAAATAGGAGATGAGGGGATGTTGGTAAGATCTAGGAGTGGAGAGGTGGCAGAAGATGTAACTGTAGTGGAAATATGAACAGAGGGGGTTGGTTGTTGAGGTGGTGGAAGTTGTTGTTGGAGTTGTTGTGGTTGTTGAGTTTCTGGAAGCGATGGAGGTGTGGGGATGATCTCTTCAGTGGGGTGGGGAGTGGCACTTACATCCCTGGTGCTTTCAGAAGCTTGGGTGGAAGAGGTTGAAGCCTTGGATGGCTTAGTTATGGTCCTCTCCCACCTACTAAACAAGGTACATGTGAGCCTCTTGCTGGTATTAATGAATATGGTTTGTGAGACCAGGGATTCAGCAGCCTTCTCCTTTAGGAAGATCCCTAGGATCCTTCCAAAGCAAACTTCTTTCTTGTTGTTCTTTTTCTTTATCAAATCAAATATGATTTGAGTCCAATCCACTTCCTTATTATTAATCACTGCACACATAACCAGAAACTGGTGTCTGGTAATGTAGTCATAGGCAGTATACTTGCCCAGCAAAGCTTTTCCTACAATATCTGGCAAGAATTTGTATTCGGCAGATATGTGTTTCCTTAACAACTTATTGGGGTTATCTCCAGTATAACCCATCAAACTTAACATCTCATCATATTCTTCAGAATCAATTTCTAATTGTGCTTCACCATTAATCAATCCAAAAATCTCAGTAAGTACGGCGGGAGATAAAGATACAGAATACCCGCAATTGTTCCGATCATATTATTTTCCTCTGATGTAGATGTATAAACCCACTCTCTGATTTCAGTTGCAGACAATTTTATCCTTGTTGACATCAGATTTTTCAGTTTCTGTTCCTCCAGAAGTTCCAGTATATGCAGAAATATTGGATCTGAATGTTGAAAGGATTCGAAGTCGACGTCAAAGCCCGTGTCAAACTTCATTCCGGTTAGGGCACCAGCTAGAATAGCCATTGGAATCAACTGCAAGAGAGACAAATAGCGATCAAGTGCAATAGAACAGAAAGCACAGGATGGAGGTCTAAGAAAAATCTAGATATAAGGTTTTCCAGAATATGAATCGACATACTCCGTTCCACGAAAATTAAGAAATTCTTCAACCTGAGATCGACAAAATAATTAATAGTCAAATAATTTGTCGAGCTCTGTCTGGAGATTTGAAGACATTTCGTCGAGCTCCGTTTGACAAAAGTTTTCTGAAGTGAATTCATCGATCACCATTCGACGAAAACAACTTCACTCACAAAGAGTTCGTCGTCCTGCGTTTGACGAATATCTCACAAACTTTCCATAGTTCGTGAAGCTCCGTTCGACGAACTTTGGCAAATTCATCGAGTGTAGACTTAAATTAAACTAAGTCTTCTCCATTGATCATTCCCAGCTGATTTATAAAGAAGAGATGATTTCTCTCATCTAGAGGTTTGATGAATATATCATCCCTTTGTAAATCAGTGTAGATATAAACAAGCTTAATTTAATTTGGGTCTACACAATCTCTTATGAAATGATGCCTAATGTCTATATGCTTTGTCCTACTGTGATGGACTGGATTCTGTGCTATGGTTATAGTACTTGTGTTATCACAAAGTAGAGTTGAATTATTTAAGTTGATACCATAGTCTAGTAATTGATTTTGTATCCACATCATCTGGGAACAACAACTACCTGCTGCAATGTATTCTGCCTCAGCAGTTGAGATAGATACAGATGAATGTTTCTTACAAAATCAGGATACTAATCTCATACACAGGAACTGACAAGTTCCTGAAGTACTTTTTCTATCCACCCTGCATCCAGCAAAATCAGCATCTGAGTATCCAGTTAACTTAAATTCTGATTCTGTGGGTTACCATTGGCCTAGACTAGGACAACCCTTTATATATCTCAAAATTCTTTTTAGGAAAATAAGATGAGATTCTTTTGGGTTCACCTGAAACCTAGCACAAAGTCATGTGGCAAACATGATATCAGGTCTGCTTGCTGTAAGGTATAACAGGGATCCAACAATAGCCCTATATAGTTTCTGATCCACAGGTTTCCCATGTGCATCTGAATCAATTACAACATTTGTAGTCATAGGTGTCTTCTTTGCTGAGGCATCAGCCATCCCAAACTTTTTGATAAGCTCTTTAGCATACTTAGCTTGGGAGATGAAGATGCCATCAGGGAGCTGCTTCACTTGCAGACCAAGGAAGTAGGAAAGCTCACCCATGCTACTCATTTCAAATTTAGAATGCATGAGATCAGAGAATCTCTTGCATAATTTTGAATCAGTAGACCCAAATATTATGTCATCCAGATATATTTGTACTAATAGTATTTGATCCTTATGATGTCTAGTGAAAAGTGTTCTATCTACAATGCCTCTAATGAATTTATGCTCTAGCAGAAAGCTGGCTAGAGTCTCATACCAAGCTCTTGGAGCTTGCTTTAGACCATAGAGAGCTTTATGAAATTTGTAAACATATGATGGATGAGTTGGAGAAATAAAACTTGGAGGTTGTTCAACATACAACTCTTCCTTGGGTACTCCATTCAAGAATGCACTTTTCACATCCATTTGATCGACCTTGAATCTCTTGTAAGCTACATAGGCAAGGAATATTCTAATTGCTTCGAGCCTTGCAACAGGTGCAAAGGTCTGGTAATAATCTATTCCTTCTTCTTGCCTATATCCTTGTGCAACAAGTCTAGCTTTATTCCTCACTATTACTCCTTGTGCATTCAGCTTGTTTCTGTAGACCCATTTGGTTCCAATGACTGGGTAATCTTGAGGCCTTGGAACCAAATCCCAAACTCTAGATCTCTCAAACTGATTTAATTCCTCATGCATTGCAATGATCCAGTGGGAATCTCGCTCTATATCATGGATGAATATAGGTTCAATCTGAGAGAGAAAACAGGCATGCATCAAATCTTGGTTGAGTTGATGCCTTTTCTGTACACTAGGTGATATGTCTCCAATAACTTGAGATCTGCGGTGATCCCTAAGTGTGACAAGATCAGCTGGTGGAGTTGGTTCTGCAATAACATTTGGAATTAATTCCTCCTGTGGAATTATGTTTGCTGTTGGGGGAATATCACTACCTTCAATGCCTTCATCTTCACTTTCCTCAATGACTTTTGGAGAAGGATGAGTTGGAAGCTCTTGGGTAAGGTTTAGTCCATACATACTCTCACACAAGTGATGTACCTGCAAGTTGCTTCTGGTAGAAATTTCTTTCTCCTTGCAAGACATGTTAGCTTCATCAAAAGTAACATGGATAGACTCCTCAATTTTTAAAGTTGATTTGTTATAAACCATATAGGATTTGCTTACTTGGGAATATCCTTGAAAAATTCTCTCTTCAGCCTTTGCCTCAAACTTTCTAAAATATCTTTTATTATTTGTGTGAATATAACATATACAACCAAAGGCTTTAAAATAGTTTATTTTAGGTTTCTTCCGTTTTAGTAATTCATAGGGAGTCCTATTCTTTAGCTTATGTATCAGACTTCTATTCAGGATATAGTTTGCAGTGTTCACAGCCTCTGCCCAAAAGGATAGTGTCATGTGAGCATCTGCAAGTAATGTACCTGCAGCTTAGATAAGTGTCCTATTTTTCCTTTCAGCTATCCCATTTTGTTGAGAAGTTCTAGAAGCTGAGAAGCAATTCCTGATACCTTCATTCTCACAGAACTCATGCATAAGAAGAGACTCAAACTCTATGCCATGATCACTTTTGATCAATGCAACATGAGTAGAGAACTCAATCTGTATGGTCCTGAGAAAATCTGTAAGAACCTTGAAGGTATCTGACTTAGATCTCAGAAAGGATACCCAAGTGAACCTGGAGAAGTCATCTACAATAACCAAAGTATAGGATTTCCCTCCTAGGCTTTGTACTGCAATGGGTCCAAATAGATTCATGTGTAGCAAATACAAAATCCTAGGTGAATCACTATTATTAATGGATCTGAAACTAGATTTTCTTTGCTTGCCTAATTGATAACCCTTGCAAAGGCCTTCCTTCTTGTAGGGACCAGAAGGTAAACCTCTAACAATGTTGTCTTTTGATAGCCTAACAATATTTTTCATATTAACATGACCTAGTCTTTTATACCATAAGTCATTTTGGTTACTAATTATATTAAGTAAATAGATATCAGAATTGGCAGATAAGAAATCAACTAAATATATATTTCCTTGTCTATTCACAATTAAAACTATTTGGTTTTCTTTATTAGAGATAATACATGAAGATGAACTGAAATGTACCTGATAACCTTCATCACATAACTGACTTATGGAGATGAGGTTATGTTTGAGTCCTCTGACATAAGTTACTTTTTTGAAAGTAACAGCTCCAATCTTCACATCTCCAAAACCTTCTGACTGGTCACATTTGGAATCACCAAAGATAACCTTTGGCCCCAACTTGGACTTATAGTTGGATAGATTGTCCTTGCTGCCTGTCATATGTTTGGAGCAACCACTGTCCAAGTACCAGGTCAGATTCACACTTGGACAGCTCTTCACCTGTAATGAAAAATAGTTAAATGTTCTTGACCCAGGTTACCTTGGGTCCTTTCTTTTCCTGGTATCAAAAGTTGGAAATAACAGAATATTCTGGTTGGGATTTATATCCTAGAGTGTGATATCTCCTAGGTGGTATGACCCAATCCGCTAGTGGATTAAATGCTTTCCTGGAATTATTTAAGTTTCTTTTATAATTAAAGTTTTGGTTAAGTATTTCTGGGTTCGACGAATTTCTATGAGTTCGTCAAGCAGAGTTCGACGAATAGGGTTGAGATCGTCGATCTCTGCCCAGAGAATGAAAATGTTCATTTTCTGTGCCCCTTGTTTGTCGACCTCTGCTCGACGAGGCATATAGAGTTCGTCGATCGCAGTTAGACGAATAACTATAACTACAGTTTGCATTCAGATTTCGTCGATCTGGGTTCGAAGAACGGGCTAGATTTCGTCGATCTAAGTTCGACGAATTCTGTTGAACCTTGTTACCTATGGTTTTCTGTTGTTGGTTTTCTGACCTATTGATTTAGAAACATTTTCTTTTTTTGTTTATTGATTACGTTTTCTTTTCCCTTAGCAGTGACAAATTTTATGGGGGTTGTTAAGATGTTCTTCCTAAGAATGGGGGGCAAACCTGATGAAGCACCCAAGCCTAGCTTACCATTAAGTCTGGCATTCACAGTGTTTGTGATGTCCATCAGCTTGAGGCATCTTCCATTAAGAGTTTCCTCAAGTTGTTTAGCCTCACAAAACTCAGTTTTTAACATTGTTATTTGCTCATTAGCTAAGCATAACTCATCTTTTAACCTATTATTTTCAGAGTTAATGTTTTCTAAATTTCCTAATTTTTCCCTAAGGGTTTTAATCTATTTTTCTGAATTTATTAAGTCTATACACATTGATTTAAATTCAATTTTAAAAGAATCTGAAGTGTAATCAAAAGAAGACAGTACCTTATCAGCTTCTGAATCTGAAGCTTCTTCATTGTCTGATTCCTCTTCTTCTGAATTTCTCCTAGAAGCATCAATTGTCATGAGACAAACCTCCTTATCCCTTTCTTGTTCCTCATCTTCACTGGAGATGGAAGATGTTGATTCATCTTCAGTTTCACTCCAGTTTTCAGTCACAAAACCCTTTTCCTTCCTCTTGTATTTGCTAGAAGAAGGTTTGCTGGTGTGCTGTTTCCTGGTGTCTTTCTCTCTTCTCTTCTCTTTCTTCTGGTTCTCTGAACACTCAGAGAGGAAGTGCCCAGGTTTCCTGCACCCAAAATACACCACCTCTTTAGTTGGTGTTTTATCATACCTGGGTTTGTCATCTTGCCTAGATGACTTTCTTCTGAAGTCCATTCATCCGATCTTGTAGAATCTTCTGGCAAATAAACTCATGAGCTCTTCATTTGATGTTGATGCCTATGTATCCTCAGCAGCCTTGAAAGCTATACTTTGCTCTTTTCTGGCTGGTGGAGGTGTCCTTTGCTCTGCTGCCTCCCTGTACTTGATCAGTTGTTTATAAGACTTTAACTTGCCCAATAGAGATTCTGTAGATATCTCATTTAGGCTTCTGGCCTCCTTGATGGGCCAAATCCTTGAATCCCATGAGCTTGGGAAGCACATCAGGATCTTGTCATTCACCTCTGTGAGGGTGATGTCCTTGTCCAAGGTTTTTAGCTCATTGATGATTGAGCTTAACCTGTTATACATGTCAGCTACTGATTCAGCTTCTTCTTTCTTGAAGTTCTCATATAAGGATATGAGGTTGGATCTCCTATCCTTTCTCTCATCAGCTGAACCAGCCACCATCTAATTTAGTGAATCCCAGATGGCTTTGATTGAGGTGCATTCAGCCACCTTCTGAAAAAAAATATAATCTGACATAGTCTGTGTCAGTATGTTCATAGCCTTGACATCAACTATCTTTGCCTTCTTCTGGGCTTCAGTCCACTCAGGTAGTGGAACTGCAGTAGTGCTTGTAGATGTTGCAGAAGTTGAAGCTTGAGGGGGACCTATCAAGATAGAGCTGTATATATCCTCATCAATAGAGTTCATGTATAATATAATTCTTGCCTTCCAGATGGCAAACCTGTTTAGGTTGCAAACTGGAGGTCCGGTGCTTGCATAATCCTTATTTTATGCCATAGCAGTGTATATAAATCTAAATGGAAATAAAAAAAATAAGATTTAGATCTAACAAAGGATCTTTGTTTCAAGGGTTAGCTTGTACAACCGAAGGAACCTGCTTTGATACCAATTGAAAGTGAGCAGTTAGATCAGGAATACTTTAGAGGGGGGGGGGGGGGGTGAATAGAGTATTTAGAGTTTTATAAAATTCTCTGCTGGATAATGCAGATTATTCTAAGTGCAGTAGTAAATAAATCAAAATATAAAAGCACAGAAACTAACTACCACAGCCACAACAAGAAAACAAAAGAAAGAGGGCAACCAGACGACACAAGAAATTTATAGTGGTTCCCCAACCTGGGTACATCACTCTTCTACCACCCAGGTAGGAATCCACTCATGTTTTTGATCAGGTGCCTGACACCAATGAGCTTTTGATCAGGTTCTCAAAAACACAATCCCCAAGTCTTTTAAACAGGTGACTTATAACCAGGAATCACTTTTTAAGGGAGATGACAAACCTTTACAAAGTGGGGGTGAGAGAGTTGATTATGTCTTCTCTGTCAACAATCAGACATAAGACTTGTGGATTATTGATGGTAGCAAATGGCTCCCCCTGAGATATTGAATGGTTCAGGGAAATATGGAAGCCTTGCTATAGGGTGATAGGACTTCAAGCTTTTAGGCTTTATCTGCAGGATCTTCTTGACAGATTTCATAGTTGTTGTCCTTGGAAGTCCTGGAGTGTTGAAGTAAGAAGACTTTTGGTTTTGTATGATTGTTCTTCTTCTTCTAAGAGCAGATCTTCTTTTTGTATCAGAGCTTTTGTGAAAGGAGAAGAGAAGCTGTTGAAGACAGAGTGACTGAAAATCTCTGCGTGTGTGTATACTTTGTCTCTGCAATTGCTCTAGTACTCTGATTGTTCTTACTTGCTTTCTTGCTCTCTTGCTATCAGGAAAGAGAGAAAAATCTCTTTTATATTTCCTAAGGGAATTTCCTTTCAAAATTTGAATCCTTCTGCGGCAATCAATGCTAGCGGTCCTTGAAAATAAACTACATTAATTTCTTTCCCCAACTATCCCTTGGAAAAATGGAAAATAATAATTCTGGTGAAAGCTGTGATTAATGTATCGTCCAACGGTAATATTCAGAGAATATTTTATCATTAATCATTCAGAAATTATTACCATAGACTAAGGACAGAAGGAATAAATGCTAAGTCTGGAATCGTCGAATTGATTACAGAATTCATCTAGCTGATAACTGTGTTCGTCGACTGGAGTTCAGCAACTATTCTGGACTTAGAATATTCACAGTTTTGTCTGAAATGAAAGTTAAAGTCTCCAGAATTCGTCGACCTAAGATTTGATTTCGTCGAGCTGAGTTTCTGGAGTTGTCAAATATTCTGTGTGTCGACACAATTACTCCTAGTGTCGACACAGGTGGTGTCGACTGATATTCTATGTGTCGACACAAATCTTCTGTGTGGTGTCGACACAACCCTTCCAAAGTGTCGACTAATGATCTATGTGTCGACAAAAGTGCTTTTAGTGTCGACTCAGTTGGTGTCGATATATACTCTGAGTGTCGACACAAGTCTTCTGTGCGGTGTCGACACAACCTTTACAAAGTGTCGACTGATAATCTGTGTGTCGACACAAGTGCTTCTAGTGTCGACTCAGTTGGTGTTGATATATACGCTCAGTGTCGACACAAGTCTTCTAATTATAAGTTGTTGAAGTAGATAATCCAGAATTCGTCAGGCAGAGAACTAAGTTCGTCGACCTGAGACTAGAGAACATAGTCTTGACAGAATGCTGTAGTAGTTCAAAGATTCGTCGACCAAAGAATAAAGTTCGTCTAGCTCAGCTCAGAGAATTAACTCTGAGATCGTCGAACTGAGCACGACAATCGTCGACCTGAGTTCGACGAACGTCGAACTCACTTTACAGAGTCTTGAAATCTTCTATGTCTTGAGTCTCTGGAAGTCTTTTTGATAGCTGGTCCATGTGATGTTGACTCTAAGGACTTGGCCTAGACTCTAGGACACAACTATGACCCTGGCTATACATTGTGGCTCATATGATCCTAACTCAGTGAACCTAGCCCAAATATTACTAGGGATCCAACATAATACGCGATATAGAGGGCACACCTATCAATGTGATGCTCTGGCTATTTGGGTTCTGTAGCCGGACTTCTTGTGTGGAACAGTTTATCTGTGCTTGGTGCTCGGCCAACCAGTACATCCCCAGAATAATGTCAAATTCAGTTATTTCTAGGATCGTTGCGTAGATCTCAAATTCTACTTCTCCCAGCACAGCTTGGAATGAGCACTTTTCTGTAGATGTCATATCCGACCCGTCTTGTAAACGGATTCATATAGATAGTCCATTTGAATGAATAACGTTCTTTTTTATTACGATTAATTTGTGGGAAACGAAAGAATGTGTCGCTCCTGTGTCGAAAAGGGTCTTGGCAGGGTGTCCTTCTACCAACAAGATTCCTGGCGGTATGGAAAGTATATATATATACATCATCTAGAAGATGTAAGCACATATATACAAGTAATATACAACATCAGTAGTAAGATCTTGTATCTCCCTATCACTTAAAGTATATACCTATAACTATGTTAGGGGACGGTCCGTACTGCAATTCCAGTGCATAGTCCTCCAGGGGCGCTGCTCGGCCCTGCTGGCCTCTCCTTCCAGCTCTGCCTCTGCGACCTCTCTGACCCTGTCCCTGTGCTGGCTGTCCACCCCGAACTGCTCCAAATCCCAGTCTCCCTGTCACCTGTGGGCAAAAAGCTCTCATATGTTCCGGCTGCTGACATATGAAGCAATTCCCTGTGAAGGGAACATCTCGTCGGTCCACTAGTGCCGGCTGTGGTGCTGGAGCTGGTCTGATGTCTGGCTGTGCGATCGGGGGTGCTGGGGGTACTAGTGGGCACCTATAAGGCTATCTGCATCTTCGTTGCCTGCGCTCTCTATCCTGTTTGTGGAGTGAGACTCCTCTGTCTCGCCTCTGGTCTCAAGGAATCTCTACCTAGCCTCTACGCTGCTGAGCCACTGTACGCTGGTCCAACTCCAATGCTGCCACATAGGTGGCTATGGTGTGAAAGGTGGCCTGAGAGAGCATGATCAGGGCCTGCCTCAGATCATCTCGTAGTCCTCGGTAGAACAGAGAAGCTCTATATCTGTCAGAGGCAGCCAGATTCCCGGCAAAGCGTGCCAGGTGTATAAACTCTCTCTCGTACTCTACCACTGTGTGGTTGCCCTGTCGAATGAGCAAGAACCTCTCCTACAGCGCGGCTCGGTCTGCATCCGTGATGAAGAACTCTAGTAGAGCTTCAAGGAATTCCCCCCAAAGAATCGCGCTCAACGGCCGTCCTCAAAATGTAGAGCCACTAGCCGCTCTCCACCAATCCCTCGCATATCCCTCCAAAAGGGTCACCACTAAAGAGACTGCAACCACAGCTGGGCACATCATTCCCACTAATAGCTCCTCCACCCGCTCCAACTACTCCTCTATCAGGATGGATGTCTCCGTACTTCTAAAAGGGAGAGGCCTTAGTCCTCTGAAATTCGATAGCAGATCGGTGGGTGTTGTAATCTCTCTCGGTGGCTGTGCTAGGGCTGTCTGAAAAGTGGCCACAATGGCTGTCAATGCCTGCCCCAAGTCAGTCTCGGTAAATGGTATAGCCGCGGGGGAGACCGGGTCTGGAGGTGGGGTGGCGGGAACATATCCTCTGGAGGAGGACCCCCCCCCCCCGTTACTGTACTTCGGTATCTAGACGAGTAACAGGAAAAATGTCAGTACTTTGCAAAAGTAGGGAAAATTTGCAAAAATGACAGACGAAGCGGAAACATCAGTGTACGGGCATACTAACATACAGTCTAGAATCCCTAAGCCTCTACACTAGGGTACACCAGGTTTCCGCTACAAGGTTCGTCCCGAGCCCAGGATGAAGTGAGGGATGTAGGTATCTTGAGATTGCTCCACAAGGACAAATCGTGATCGCTCTGATCCTTTAAGACGTCCACCCAGATGCTCCTTAGGGGAAAGGATCCACCCAATCTAAGCACTAGTTGGCCGCCTTGCTCGGCTCGAATCACAACATTCACAACCCATCAGAGTATAGCGGAAGCATTATCAGGAAGCTACTGCAGATATATATAACACATCATATATAATACAGAGGTTCTAGGGCCAAAGCCTAAGTGTTTATATAAGCCCGTGGGCTATACATGTAATACATATAACCCTCACACTCACTCTCCCTATGCTGCTCGGGTGAACTCACATCTCTAAACTTCTAGGATGTCGGGGATGCATCTGCTCGAGTAGTCTAAGCCACTGGCGTAATCTTCTGCAGCAGCGAGTCTCTACAATGCTCCTTTTCCTGTGAATGGTTATTTAGATAACTGTTAGTCATAGAAGTAAGTGGAATGAAATCTCCACCTGGTTCCATATCTTGGGGACGAGCACACACCCACCGAACAGAAGTAAATAGCTGAAGCAAGAGAGGGTTAGCACAACATTTCATATATGTATAGCTAGCAGCAACCGTAAAAGAGTGCAGGATAGTATAACTGGGAAAAGCAGCAGACATATAAATCATTTATAGCAAGGCTCCACTAGCACATCAACACATCAAGTTTTGACATCTTGTATTCTATCCCAAGCATTCATAGCCTCATACACACCACATGTATTCATAGCCGTGTAAACACCGCAGGCATTCATAGCCGCGCACATACCGCAGGCATTCATAGCCGCCAACACAAACCCTATGTTGACATAGTTTGGACCGCTTCTATTCTAGCAGGGTAGCGAGACCCGCGGGCCTCACCGAGGTGGCCGTCGGTGATAGTGTCCAGTCCTGCCACTTTTGGGGGTGGTCGTACAGCACATCCCAAGGCCCTAACGTACAACCTTGTGTACTCCTGGATGTGAGCGATATCCGACGAATTATTTTGGCCAACCAGCGGAGGAAAACTCGACGAGAAAGAATATACCGGCCGGTCACCAGTGGTACCCATCTCCCTATCGCCTTGAGTCGTCGACCTTCCCACACCGATACGAACGGTCTGCGGGAGGGTCTGACCCGCCACTATTTCGATTCAAGAAATTTACAACAATAAAATAAATGTCAATCATAAAACACACCGGGTCTATGCCGACCTGCCCTACTAGGCTTAAACTTCGGGCGGCGGCACTCAGCTCTACTTTCGTCAAGGAGCGTGGGAGCACATTATTTGGGTCTAGAAATATAGGACAACTTCAACTCCGGTTATCCCCAAGTAAGGTTCAACTTTAACAATGACTGCTCGTCCGAGCATGACCCGAGATTATAATAGTAAATCGCAATGAGGACTAGTGCAGTGATTATGCTGCTTATTTAAAGTGCTGGAATGAAATGTGACCAGTACGAGACTGGAGTAGTACTGAATAGAAAGTACTGGGATAAGCTTGATCAGTACGAGATTGGAGGAGTACTGAATAGAAAGTACCGAAGTAAGCTTGACTAGTGCGAGACTGGAGTAGTACTGAATTGAAAGTATTGAAATAAGCTTGACCAGTGCGAGACTGGAGTAGTATTGAACAGAAAGTACTGAAATAAGCTTGACCAGTGAGACACTGGAGTAGTACTGTACTGAAAGTACTAAAATAAGCTTGACCAGTGCGAGACTGGAGTAGTACTGAACTGAAAGTACTGAAATAAGCTTGACCAGTGTGAGAGTGGAGTAGTACTGAACCAAAAGTACTGAAATAAGCTTGACCAGTGCGAGACTGGAGTAGTACTGAACCGAAAGTACTGAAATAAGCTTGACCAGTGCGAGACTGGAGTAGTACTGAATTGAAAGTATTGAAATAAGCTTGACTAGTGTGAGACTGGAGTAGACTGAACCGAAAGTATTGAAATAAGCTTGATCAGTGTGAGACTGGAGTAGTACTGAACCGAAAATACTGAAATAAGCTTGACCACTGCGAGACTGGAGTAGTACTGAATTGAAAGTACAGAAATAAGCTTGACCAGTGCGTGACTCGAGTAGTACTGAACCGAAAGTATTGAAATAAGCTTGACTAGTGCGAGACTGGAGTAGTACTGAATTGAAAGTATTGAAATAAGCTTAACCAGTGCGAGACTGGAGAAAACACAAAGAAAATGGTTAGTAGTCCAATCACTCCTATTCAGGAGGCTTCAATTCCATCTCAGATTTAAAGGAGATTTCATTGGGTTACACTAATTATTAGGATCAAATTAATTTGGTTGCGCCACATTTATTACGGCTTAATCAAATCAAGGGCTTGTTAGGAGTCACATTCTTGTTATTCGTCGAGAATAACTCCTAACTCATCACTCGTGCGCTCACCTTCCGAGCGTGCCCAATTCACCCGAGAGTCGAGGCACTCGATAGTTTTACGAAATCTCGGAATTCCCGGAGCTTAGTCACTTGCCTCGGCCACTCTCGTCGATAAGATAGTTTGAATTACTTATTTGATTACAAAGGGTGGGTCGCGTGCTCCAATTTTTACCTTCCAGGGAAAATGAACGGAAAATGTTCTGAGCGTGACCCTAGGCTTCCAAATTTTAGGAAAAAAAATCAAAACCTATCCCCATGACCCCAAATTTTGATACAACCCTTAGGAGGGTCTAAAACGAGCCTAGTAATTTTTTTATAATCTTCCCTAGTATTTTGGGCTTTTAATTTGGCCAAACAAATTTTATTTTTGCTTTTAAAAATACTACTTAACTCCAAAAATTCTCAAAACTTTTGTGGAGGAAGCACTCATCATGGGGAACATTTTTCATGTTGATCACTTTTCCCTAGGGGCCTAGGTTTGGCCCAGAAATTTCTACAAATTTCTGATAGTGAAATGGTCTGCAATTAGCAGATCAAATATGATCCTGCAACTGAGATCGAGCCATACAGCGCAAGAGGCCAGCGCTTCCCTATAGCGGTTTGATCACAGATCCGTTGTTGGGGCACAGAAGAGGAGGTGGGGGCGGGGATTAAGGTAAACAGGGGCGTCCGATCTCATCTTGAGATCGGACGGTTGTTGTGCTTCCCGACGATGTGGAGGGTGGCAGCCTCCACCACTACTGGCAAGACTCTGCCAACCACCATCTCTGGCCTCGGTCGACTCGCAGGGGGCCGGCGACCCACTGGGCGGTGGTACGGCAGCCTGGCGCCACCGGCCATCGCCGGAAAACCTAACCCGAGAGCCTGGGGTTGCAGGGGCTCTACTCCCGGCGCCACCACGCCACCCCCGCTCCCTGGGTGGTTGGCCGCTTACCGCACCACCCCCGACAGGCATGTCAGGAGTCGGGCTTCTCGACGGCGGTGGCTCGGCGGCCTTATGCCGCCGACCGCCATCTCCAGCTCTAAACAGAGCATTGCTCTATTTTGCGGGTGCCGCTGGAGCCACTTTTTCCGGCGGCATTGCTGCTCTCCTACACTGGGGTCACTTCCCCCAGTGGTCCAGCACTCCCCCAGTGCCACCACTGATGTTGGGGGAGGAGCTTTCCCCCTTGGGCACCACCCGGCCTGGAGCATGGCTCGGGTGGCGTCAGCGGCGCTCCGGCCGCCAGGTGCCACATGCAAGTCGTCTAGAACAGGGAAGGGTGAGGGAGTATGTCTCCACCTGATTTTGGTGGGCTCGGGAGGGGCCGTCCCGGTTGGACATGCCAAAGGTGGTGGAGGGGGAGGCCCCTTTGCTTGCATTTTCGGACCGTCTGGGCTCCGTCAGGGGGTTGGGCAGGGGGGGAGGGCGTTGCTCGGAGAGCTTGAGGGGGAAGAGGAGGAGGGGGGTCTTCTATAGGCTTGGGGAGGAGGGTCTCTCCTCCCCTACCTAATGTGGGATTAATCCCTCCTTAGGAAGGGATTAATCCCCACCCTCCAGTTGTCCAAGTATAGTTAGAGGCACCAACATTTCCCTCATGTGGGGAAAAAGGGCTAAGCCCTTATGGGCTTGGGCTTTTAAATAAGAGAGGGAGAAAGAGAGGAGAGGAGAGGTAGTGGTGGGCCTCCACTTATTGTGGGTTGTTTGCTAGTTGGGGGGGCCTAAAGTGGGTGAGGGACAAGACCCTAAGTGGTCTGAAGAGGGGGTGGGCCCCCCATTTGGAGAAAAAACACAAAAATGGGTTTTATGGGGGGGGGGGGGTTTGCCAAGTCAACTCTAGAGTGGCTCCCCCTTGCTGGTCAAAGTCAAAGTGGGTCCAAGTCATCGGGGTCGGGTCAAAGTTCGGGTGTCGTGTCTCAATTGGTGTGTGCACGCGTTTCGGTTCACGACTATGCTTGATTTGACCTGGGGTTGACCGATTGTCATCAAAATTGACTGGGATGACTTTCATTGACTTCGTATTGACCACACGAGTTCAACGCCACTGACATGGGTTGAATCGCAGTCTGTTTGGCGAAATTCCAAAATTTGCGCGTCGCAGCGCGCTAAAGCGGTCAAAGTGTCTAAATCTGTCGTTGGATCTCAGATTATGATGCGGTGGGTTCCGATGCACCCGTCTAGGTTATGTAAGGTCACAGGAACTGACAGAACTCAAATCGGAGTTCTCTAGCTCTATTTCCTACCTAGGGTTACCTCCCACCGGGTTATGGGTAGGGTCCGGGCCACTTTTATTGGGCCCACTGGGGCTCTGGTGGCCCAAAACAAGTCGGGATGTTACAACCAGGGTGTTAGACAACACTAGAATTTTGTGCCTCATTGCATAGTTTAACCCGAATGTCCTTAATGGCGGGGATAAAATTTCTACCCCGGTACTTCAAGGTACCTACGTCAATGATTGAAAAGTCTGGTTACTCCCCTTTCTCAGTTATATTACAGAGGTGGTGCAATTCAGGTTCATCCTTCTAATGCATCCTTGCTGTTGGGGTCCAGCAATGCCCACATTATTGGGAGGTACAACTTGAGGCACTATGGCCCACAGTAGTCGAATAGAAGGGCGTGTCCCCTGGGCCTAACTGGTCGCCTCGTGGATCCTACCTAGGGTAGCCAGCTCCATAAAGGAGTGGTAGCATTGTCCTCAAACAGTCCGAGATTTTGGGAGAGTTGATAGCGCTATGTCCCTAGAAGTGGTATCAAAGGAGGTCATAGGTTTGAAACCCTCGGGTCGTTTCTAGGGGGGTTGTTGGGGTCCAGCAATTCCCCAAGTGTTGGGAGGTGCGGTGCATGGCGCTATGACCCACACTAGTCAAACAGAAGGGCATGTCCCCTGGGCCTAACCTGCCGTCACGTGGATCCTTCCTAGGGTAGCCAGCTCTATAAAGGAGTGGTAGGGCCGTCCTCAAACAGTCCGGGTTTTTGGGAGAGTTGGTAGCGCCAGTCTCTACACTTGTGAGTGTAATTCAAGAATGCTCTAACACTTCCAAACTACTGGGCGAGACGCTACTCCCAACCCATATATCCATTAACAGAAATTCTTCTACCAAGTATTCCACTTAAAGTCCAAAGAGTTGCGCGGTATTCCTACTCAGGGCATCGACTACCACATTAACTTTGCCCAGATGTTATTGGATCTCAACATCATAATCCGCGACATATTCTAACCATCTCCACTGGCACAAATTCAATTCCTTCTGAGTGAAGACGTACTTCAAACTCTTATTATCCATGTAAAGTTTGCACAACGCGCCATATAACATATGTCTCCATAACTTCAATGCGTAAATGACTACAACAAATTCTAAATCATGAGTAGAGTAGTTTCTTTCATGGATCTTAAACTGCCTCGACCCATACACAACCACTTTTCCTTGTTGCATCAACACGTAACCAAGTCTAACATACGATGCATCCACATAAGCGACATACGCAACTCCCTCGGTAGGCAAGGACAGTACTGGAACAGTGCACAATCTCCTTTTCAACTCCTGAAAGTCTTCTTCGTACTTATCGCTCCACAAAAATGCTGCATTCTTCTGCATAAGCTTAGTTAGCAGTGCAGATAATGTGGAGAAACCTTCCACAAACCTCCAATAATATCCTGCCAACCATACAAAACTTTTTATCTCTTTGGGTATGGTAGGTCTGTTCCAATCCATTACAACAGTAATCTTCTCTAGGTCAACAAAAAATCTGTCATTATTAACCACATGACACAGAAAGGAAACCTGAGGAAGCCAAAACTCGCGATTGCTTAACTTGGCGAACAACTTATGCTCCATCAAAGCAGATAAAACCAAATACAAGTGCTGGGTATGCTCTTAAGCACTCCGATAATAAACCAAAACATCATCTATAAACACGACCAAGAAACGGTCCAGAAAATCCTTTAATACTCTGTTCATCATGTCCATGAAGGCAGAGGGTGCATTTGTGAAACCAAAGGACATTACAAAGAACTCAAAATGTCCATGCCGAGAATGGAAAGCTGTCCGTGGAATATCCGTCTCATGAATCCTCAATTGATGGTAGCCTGAACGAAGGTCAATCTTCGAAAGCACTGTACTACCACTCAACTGATAAAACAAATCATCTATTCATGGAAGGGATACCTGTTCTTGGTAGTTACCGTATTCAGTTCCCTATAATCAATGCACAGCCTCATGGATCTGTCCTTCTTCTTTACAAGCAATATGGGAGCACCCCAAGGCGAAGAACACTACCTAATAAATCCACACTACAAAATCCCATCCAACTGGGTACGCAACTCTTGCAGCTCTCGATGGGCAATACGGTACAGTGCCTTAGCAAAAGGATGAGTACCTGGCTCAAGATCTATAATAAACTTTACCTCCCTCTCAGGTGGAACACGAGGAAGACTATCAAGAAAAACATCCGGAAACTCATGCACCACCGGAACCTCCTCGACACACATCAAACTACTAACAGTTCCCAAAATGGTAACCATGTAAGCCAAACAACCGGAATCTAAAAGCTTCCATGCAGATACTGCAAAAATAATCGGGGAATCCTGGTGTAGATATCCATATACACTCCTGGGGTGACCGTCGTCCATCTTGTAGCTCAAGTGCTTGACCTTGAATTGTATAAACACATCATATCTGGACAACCAGTCAATGCTCAATGTCACATCGAAGTCCTCTAGGACTATCACCTTCAAATCACCAACAACTAGGAAATTGCTAAAAGAATCGTACAACCCAAAATACCCTGGTATGACACCGCCAAATCACCAGAGGGAAACTTAACGTGAATCGAATCCCCAATTTGATGAAGAGTCAAATAATGGTACTCTTTAAAGGTCTTAGCCACAAACGAGTGGGTAGCACCAGAATCGAAAAGAACACGCGGTCAATGATTCTTTACCTTAAACTTCCCTATAAAATCACATACATAACTATCTGAATAAATGTCGAAACTACAACTACGAGACAAAAAGAAACCAAACTAGGTTAGAACATAACTTGAAATCACTTGGGTGGACGTCTGCACTTCCTCCAAGGTCACCACATTTGGCTTGCCCTTCCATTTGTCCAATCGCTGCAGTGGCGGCAAGACTTGGAGTGGAACTGGCTGCTGCGTGGTCTGAAACTACAGGCACTTTGACGTGAAATGCCCATATTGTCCACACTTGAAGCAAGCCTTATCCTTACCCCAATAATGTGAAGCATCGTGCCCCTTCCGATTACACAAAGAACAAACCATATTTCCTTTGGGAGATCTCTAAATGGCATACACCTGCTGCTGCTTCTGAGCACCTAATCTCTTGAAACGTTTCTCAAACAGGTGGCCCATCCGGCCACAGAAACTACACACCTCCTTGCTTCTCTTCCTTGAAGCAGGACTAAATTCCTTAGAGTTCTTACTCTCATCAGACTTCCTCTTATCTTTTGTTGGAACCCTACTTGTGATTTGGGCTAGGTTCACTATTTGGATTGTTAAGATGACCCAACATGTATAGTCTAGGGTCATAAGTTAGTTCCAGGGTTAAGGTCAGTCACATGAGGTTAGATTGTTTGAACCTACCTTTAGAAGACCTTAGAGACAGAAGACTTCAGAGAAAAAGCAGTTAAAAAGAATGCAAAAGAGTCATTCAACGATAGTTGAACTCAGCTCGACGATCGTCGATCCCAAATCAACGAATTTAGGGTTCCTTCTCTGAGTTGAGCTCGACAAAAGTCTAGCTGATATCGACGAACTATGATATTATATCAGAAGTTGAGATCGATGATTGTTTAGCTGAGATCGACAAACTGTGATCTTATATTAGAAGTTCAGCTCGATGAAAGACTATCTCAGGTCGACGAAATTAGAGCTCAGGTCGACGAAATCTTTGCAGAGTTCGACTAACTCCTTCCAGGTTCTGTTCGACTAAAACTTCTCTGTAGTTTCTCAGTTCTACTTAAGCAATTTGATTTCAGATATTAAGACAATAATACTCTGATAATTAATGCTCAATATTCTCAAGAATATAGCCGTTTTCTGGCAGCATTAATTATGGATTTCACATAGTTATTACTCTACCATATTTATTGGGACAGTTAGCGAAATACATTCAACATAAAATCAATCATTCCTACACCCAGAAATTATGCAGAAGATTTCAAGGAATTTAAAATTCAAATGGCTTTGAATTTGCAATCAATATAAAAAGAAAAATTTTCAGAAGATTGCCTACAAGCAGTAATCAATAAGGAGAAGAATATAGAGAAAATCTGCAATCAGAGAAAGAGACAGAGATAAGAACATCTTCTTCTTCATTCTTCTTCTTCTTTAAGTTTTTCTTGCAGTAATACATCTTCAATCTGTGACCAAAAGTTCAATCTCTCAGAATTATTTACTGCAAGAATATGTTCTCAAAGAAGGCCTACACCCTGAAGCAAAGCTTTCACTCCTAATCACATTTATACAACTCAGGGGGAGCTTTGACAACATCAACAAAATCTACTAGTCTTCTCAGAGATTTGAGACATAGAAGACAACATCAATTTTATTTTCTTTCACTGTGTACAGGGTTATAACTCCTTTCAAAAGTTAAACCTTTTGGTTCTCAAGTCACCTGATCAAAAGACCTGGTTTGATTTTTGGGCACCTGATCAAAAGCTCAAAGGGTTGCTAGATCTCCCTTAGAACATAGATTTTGTGGTGACATGGCACCTAATCAAAAACCTATGGTGACAGGGCATATTATCAAAAACCTATGGTGGCAGGGCACCTGATCAAAAACCTATAGTGTATTCCTACCATTGTGGTAGAAGAGTGGATGTAACCAGGTTTATTGGGGAACCATTACAAATTAAATTTTTTAAAATACTCTATTTACCCCCCCCCCCCCCTCTTGAGTTACTTAGATCTATCCCTCACTTTCAATTGGTATCCAAAGATCTGTGATTGATCTTATCCACTCTAGTTGTCCTTTATATCATGGCACAAAATAAGGAGTATTCAAGCACCAAACATCCAGTGTGCAATCTTAATAAGTTTGCACTTTGGAAGGCAAGGATTAGGCTTTATATGAATTCCATTGATGAAGACATATATAATTCCATTTTGACAGGTCCCCCACTACCAGTGGCAACTACAAGTACCAGTGTTGTTCCACCACCTGAGTGGACTGAAGCACAAAAGAAGATAGTTTTCTGATGCCAAAGTAATGATTATTCTGGTCCAAACTATGTCTGATGACATATTTTAGAAGTTTGCTGAATGTACCTCAGCAAAGGTCATTTTGGATTCCATAAATGTTATGGTAGTGGGATCTGCTGATGAAAGGAAAGATAGGAGATCACACTTGATCTCTCGGTATGATAATTTCAAGAAGGAAGAGTTAGAATCAGTTGCAGACATGTATAATAGACTCAGCCTCATAATCAATGAGCTGAAAACTCTGAACAAGGACATCTCTTTGACAGAGATAAATGACAAAATCCTTATGTGCTTTCCTAACATATGGGACTCTAGGATCTGGCCAATGAAGGAAGCCAAAAGCCTAAATGAGATCTCTACTAAAACCTTGTTGGGCAAGCTCAAGTCTTATGAGCAGCTCATCAAGACCAGAGAAGCTGAGCAAAGGACTTCCTCTTCTGCAAGGAAAGAGCAAAGCATTGCTTTCAATGCATGTGAAGAAGCATGAACCACTCCGAACAATGAAGATCTATTGAGTCTCTTGGCTAAGAGATTCTACAAGATGGCAAGGAAGGATTGCAGGAGAACATCTTCCAAAAAAGATGATAAGCCAAGGTATGACAAAACCCATGCTAAAGAAATATTTTGCTATGGATGCAGAAAGCCTGGACACATACTACAAGAGTGTCTTGAAACACAGAAGAAAGACAAAAGAAAGGAGAAAGACTCCAGGAAACATTCCAGCAAGCCATCCTCCAGCAAATATAAAAAGAAGGAAAGAGGATTTGTTGCTGAGACTTGGAGTGAATCTGAGTCAAAATCTTCATCCAGCTCATTTAAAGATGAAGAAGAAGCCAAAGCCAGAGAGATATGCTTGATGGAAATCAATGCATCTTGCAGTAACTCTGAAGGTGCTGATTCAGAAGCTGACAACTCAGAAGATGAGTCTATTTTAGAAGAAGATCAGGTAATCACTTCTTTTGATTTTACTTTTGATCAATTTAAAACTGATTTCAAATTATTATATAAAGATTTAATTAAATCTGAGAAGGAAATCAAACTCCTCAGAGAAAAATTAATTGAATTTAACAATTTGTCTTTAGAAAACATAAAACTTAAAGAAGATTTTAAAACTGCTAATGAACATATAATATCTGTAGAAAATACATTAAATGAGGCTAGGCAATTTGAAGAATCCCTTAATGAGAGAAGTATAAAATTGATGGATACCACAAGCATAGTAAATGTCCGGCTTAATGGCAAACTGGGCTTGGGAGCTTCATCTAGTCTGCCACCATTATTACAAAAAAATACTTTATCTACTCCTATAAAATTTATTTCTTCTAAAGGAAAGGAAAAAGTAGATGATATAGATACAACTGTTGAAGTATCACAAAAGAATCAACCTAAGAAAATTATAAATTCACAAAAGAAAAAGAAAACTTTTAACAAAAATTATGATCTCAATATGGTTCGTCGAACTCAGATCGACGAACTATGAACGCAGATTTTAGGTATAACTATTCGTCTAACTGCACTAAATGAACTCAGTATGGTTCGTCTAACCGCGATCGACGAACATGGGGTGTAGAGAATGAATACTTCCATTCTGTGAATAGAGTTTGACAAACTCATCCTTATTCGTCGAACGCAGATCGATGAACATATTACAATTCGTAGAACCCAGTTTCTTATAACATAAACTTGAATTGTTTTCAAAATTTTAATAAAACTAAAATCGTTATTAATCCTTTTACTCAGTGGATTATTCCTTCTAGGAGATATCATCCACTAGATTATAAGGACCACCCTGAATTTTCATATATTTCTAGTTTTAAATTTGAATGAAATCAAGGACCCAAGGTTACCTGGGTCAAGAGCAACTAATCTTGTTTTCTATAGGTAAAGAACTATCCTACCACATAGAAACGATGGTATCTGGATAGTGGCTGTTCAAAACACATGACAGGAAGTAAAGATAATCTGAATGATTTCAAAGCAAAGCTTGGACCAAAAGTGATATTTGGAGACTCAAACTGTGGACAGACAGAAGGATATGGAAATGTCAAAGTTGGAGCTATTACTTTCAGGATGGTAGCATATGTAAGTGGTCTCAAGCATAACCAAATATCCATAAGCTAGTTATGTGATTCAGGTATCATTCAATCAGTCTTCTTGTATTATTACTTATGATGAAAACAAAACTATTTTAACTGGAATTAGACAAGGAAATATATATGTAGTTAATTTCAAATCTGCTAATTCAGAAATTTTCTTATTCAACCAAATTAGTTCAACTAATGATTTATGGTATAAGAGAATGGGTCTTGTAAACCTTAGGAACATTGCTAAATTATCTGCAGACAACCTTGTTAGAAGAATGCCATCTAGTTCTTACAAGAAGGAAAGACTCTACATGCCTTATCAATTAAGTAAACAACTAAAAATAGTTTCAAATCCATTAATAAAAGTGATTCACCCAGGACTTTGTACTTGCTACATATGGACCTTTTTGGCCCTATAGCTGTACAAACTTTGGGAGGAAAATCATACACTCTAGTTATTGTTGATGACTTCTCTAGATTCACTTGGGTGTTCTTTCCGAGAAACAAGTCAGATAACTTTAAAGTTCTTATAGATTTTCTTAAGACCATAAAGATTGAGTACTCTACTTAAGTTGCATTGATCAGAAGTGATCATGACACCGAGTTTGAATCTCTTCTCATGCAAGCATTCTGTGAGAAGTAAGGTATCAGACATTGTTTTTCTGCTCCTAAAACTCCTCAACAAAATGGGGTAGCTAAATGGAAAAATAGAACCCTTATTGAATCTGCAGGGATATTGCTTGCGAATGCTTATTTGCCCCTTATCCGTTTGGGCAGAGGTTGTAAGCACAGTAAATTATGTTTTGAACAGAAGTTTAATACATAAACTTAATGGTAAGACCCCCTACGAATTACTTAATGGGAGGCAACCTAAAGTAGATTACTTTGAAGATTTTGGATGTAAGTGTTGTATTCATAATAATAATAATAAGAAACACTTAAAAAAAATTTGAAGCTAAGGCTGCATAAGGAATTTTCCTTGGATATTCTCAAGTCAGCAAGGCTTATAGGGTATTCAAAAAATCAACATTAAAAATAGAAGGATCTGTATATATATCCTTTGATGAAGCTAACATATTTTACAAGGAGAAGGATTCTTCTACCATATACTCATTGCAGGTACCCTATCTGTGTGAGAAGTTGGATGATTTAAACCTTACCAAAGAGGTTACATTGCATCCTTCTCCACAGATTGATGAAGACAGTGAAGAAGATATTGTTGAAGCAGTTGAACCCACAATAGCAAATATAATTCCACAAGAGAAATTAATTTTGTTCCACAAGCTGTTGATGAACCAACTCCTCCTGCTGATTGTGCCACACTTAGAGATCATCCCATATCTCAAGTGATTGGAGATATATCAGCTGGTGTGTAAACAAGGCATCAACTCAACCAAGATTTGATGCATGCTTGCTTCATTTCTCAAATTGATCCTAAATTCATAAAAGATGTAGAGCAAGATCCCCACTGGATTATTACAATGCAAGAGGAACTCAATAAATTTGAGAGGTGTAGAGTTTGGGATTTAGTTCCAAGACCTAAAGACTACCTAATTATTGGAACTAAATGGGTCTTTAGGAACATGCTGGATACACAAGGATTAATTGTAAGGAACAAAGCAAGGATGGTAGCCTAATGATATTCACAGGAAGAAGGCATTGATTATGATCAAACCTTTTCTTCTATTGCAAGACTTGAAGCCTTTAGAATTTATCTTACATATGCAGCATTCAAGAAGTTCAAGGTCTATCAGATGAATGTCAAAAGTGCATTCCTAAATGGAGAACTAAAAGAGAAAGTTTATGTTGAATAACCTCCAGGTTTTATCTCTTCAACTCATCCCTCATATGTTTTTAATCTTCATAAAGCTCTTTATGGTCTAAAGCAAGCTCCAAAAGCTTGGTATGAGACCTTAGCTACCTTTCTTTTAGAGCATAAGTTCATTTGAGGCATTATAGATAGAACTTTATTTATTATACATCATAAGTCAAAAATCTTGCTAGTCCAAATATGTGTAGATGATATAATATTTGGGTCTACTGATTCCAAACTTTGCAAACGATTTTTTGACCTGATGCATTCAAAGTTTGAAATGAGTAGCATGAGTGAACTATGCTACTTCCTTGTTCTTCAAGTGAAGCAAACCCTTGATGGTATCTTTATATCCCAGTCAAAATATGCTAAAGAGCTACTTAAAAGATTTGGGATGATAGATGCCTCAGCCAAGAAAACACACATGCTCTCCAATGTTGTAGTTGATTCTGATGAACAGGGCAAGCCAGTTCATCAGAAAACATATAGGGCTATTGTTGGGTCCTTATTATATCTTAAAACTAGTAGACTTGATATTATGTTTTCTACTTGCATTTGTGCTAGATTTCAAGTCAATCCTAAAGAATCACATATTATTTTACTAAAATTGATTTTAAGATATATAAAGGGTTGTCCTAATCTTGCACTCTGGTATACTACTGAGTCAGAATTTGAATTATTTGGATTCTCAGATGCTGACTTTGATGGATGTAGAGTTGACAGGAAAAGCATATCAGGAACTTGTCAGTTCCTTGGTGATAGGCTTGTATCCTGGTTTTACAAAAAGCAGACTTCTGTAACAACATCAACTGTTGAAGCTAAATATATAGCAGCGGGTAGTTGCCGTTCCGAAATTTTGTGGATTCAAAATCAGCTCCTGGATAATGGTTTCAACTTAAATAATTCAACTATCTATTATGATAATAACAATGCAATTTCTATTGCATAAAATATAGTGCATCATAGTAGGACAAAGCATATAGAGATTAGACATCATTTCATTAGAGATTGTGTGGACAAAAATAAAATTAAACTTGTTTTTATATCTACTGATTTACAAAGAGCAGACATTTTCACCAAACTATTAGATGAAAAGAAACATCTGTTCTTCCTAAATCAGCTAGGTATGATCAATGAAGAAGCTTTTATTTGATTTTTGTCTGTGGTCGACAAACTGTTCATTTTTCGTCGAACGGAGATCGACGAACTATGAACTCTTCATGGAGTGTTCGTCGAATGTAGATTGACGAACCTTCCTTTGCGAAACATTTCGTCGAACGAAGATCGATGAATTTTTTCCCAAACAATTTTCAGCGAACGCAGATCGATGAAGTTTGTTTCAAAAAAATTTTTCATCGAACGGAGAACGACGAATTGTTTTCCCCCTCTTCAAACTAAGTTCGATGCTTTTATTTCTTTATGAGATTTTTCGTCAATCTGAGTTCGAAGTTTTTAATTTTCGTTGGTCAGAGTTCGTCTTTTCAACTTCTGAAAACTTATAATAGGATTTTCATTGAACTCCATCCTGTGCTTTCCTATGCTTTTGCACTTGATCTCTTATTTTTGCAGGCAATGGAGATTTCGGCGGCAACCCTTTCCGGAATGAAATTTGATGCCGACTTTGATATTGACATGGATTGCTTCAGCCATTCCGATCAAGTCTTCAAAAATATCTTACAGTTGTTTGAGACATAGCAGTTAAGGAAATTCATGACAACAAGGATAAAGCTTCAGTACAGGATATTAAAGAATTAGTTTATACAGCAAAGATTCAGGAAACTCCACTTCTCATTGGATCTATCTCAGGACATCAGGTTCCTCTTTCACCAGAAATTTTATCTGAAATTTTTGAGTTTGTTAATGGTGAAGATGATGATATAGAATTGTCCAGTGCTGAATTTGATGATTTGCTTGTTAAAATGGGTCAGTCCCAGGGAAATCCTAACAAAATTTTAAAAAAGAACTTGTCTACTGAATACAAGTTCTTAATAGATATTGTTGGAAAGGTACTCTTGGGCAAGTACTCTGCCCATGACTACATAACTAGGCACCAATTTCTTCTGATGTGTACCCTGATCAATCAAAAATCAGTAAACTGGGAAGTTATGCTGTTTGACTCCATCAAGAAGAAAATAAACAAGAAAGATGTTGGGTATGGGAGAATACTTGGGCTTTTCTTGCAAGCCAAGTGCCCAGAATTATTGGTCTCCTGGACCATATTAATTAATGCTTCGAAGAGGCTCACATCAGCTCTCTTTGGAAGATGGGAGAGGGTTATCACCACGCCCTTCAGGGCCTCCTCCTCTAGAGCTTTTGAGGACACCAGGGCTGTAATAGCCACTTTACCAACCCAAATAGAAGCTCCTGCTCCTCACATCCCTCTCCTCCTCCATATCCACATCATTCTATATTTCCTTCATCAACTCCATTTGTTGATGTTTCTCCACTTCAATAACCATCCACCATCATTACAGAAACACCTTATACTTCCATCCCTCCTATATCACCATCCAGACCACCATCTCCCCCACACTCACCAATCCACATTCCTGAGGATACACCATCTCCACCACCTCAATTACATCTACCATCACATCTTGATGACATACCATCCACTGCTCTTCATATAGATCAACTACTTTCCTCTCCAACTTTTGATCTACTTTCATATCCATCTCCACAACACACTACACCTCTTTCACCTTAAATTCATACATCTCCACCTCATTTCCATATTCAAGAACATACTATCCTCCCAGTTTTCTCAACCTCCAACATTCTAACTAACATTCCAACACCCTCCATTCCACAGGCATTTACCATCTATCCAACCTGCTCCATGCCACCCACTTCTACTGCCAACAAAACTTCTACATCTACTAATCTAAATGATTATATGTATGTCGATTTTTCTTCTATATCATCAAACATTCTTGAGTTTATTACCCCTAAACTCATGCAACTCATAGCTGAAGCAATTGCTCCTCTGGTAGCTACCCTCTATGAACTTTTTTCAAAGCTTGCTTCCTCCTCCACTGTTCCTTCTTCTGGGGGCCTGGGTTCAGGTATATCTGAAACCAAGCAAGGGGAGATGTCCAATGAAGAAGCTCCAGCAATTCATGAAGAAGTTCCAGCAATAATTCCAGCAGTTAATGAAGAAGCTCTGTTAGTTCCAGAGGTTGGAGCAGCAGATACAGAAATGCTTCCAGTTTGTACAAAAGAAGAGACAGCAGATTTTCAACTCCAGAAATCATCACTATTGGTGATTTTATTCTTAATCCCACAGTTGATATTTCCTTATTACTTCATTCTTTTGAGACAGTTTATAGCAGCACCTTACCAGTTTATAGTAATTATTCTAAAGTAATAGTAAGTTATAGAGCTCCAATAAGACCTGTAGTCTTGGAACAACTAAGGACTAGTTTTACAGGTATTGAGAATATTACAAAACAAGTAAGTTATATAGATCCAAAGGTTTTCTCACCTCCAACGTTTGGCTTGGCTGAATCCCCTATGCCCAATCTTGATGAAATCATGTTTCAAGATATGGATCCAAAGACTGATATTGTTCAAGCTCAACTTATTACAGATATTGTACTCAAAGAGTCAAGAGTTCAAGCTAAGCCTCGGCCTGAAAAGGATGATATAGCTATACAACCACAAGCTGAAATAATAAATATAGATATACTGCCACAGGATCATCCAGTATTTTCTGCTGAAATGCTTAAACATATTAATGCTCTCTATGATAAACCTGCTGAAGAATCTGATGATGATGATGATTCAAATGATTCAGAAGATTTTGGTTCTAAAAAGAGAAAACTTAAGAAGAAGGTTCCATCCAGAGCTGCTCCTAAACCCTCTCCTACTGCAGACACCCCTTACTGTATTCTGCATAACATTACTCTCACTCTAGACACTCCTCATTGGATAAGGTATTTAAAGAATGAGCTAAAAGCTAGTAAGAAGAGTAGGAGATACTCCCCACCTCCATAATTTAGGAGAGGTCCTCCTCCTCATCCTCCTGTAGCAGGATCAGCAGGAAATATTTCTCAAGTTCAAAGATCTACAACTTCTCATCATTCCAGAACATCTCACAGCAGCAGCAGACAGCAACACAAATCCTAAAGCAGCAAACATCAACAAAGAATTCAAAGAAGTTAACAATAAACATATGAAGATAATCAACAACAAAAATCAAGTCCAAAAAGGCCACTATCTCATGTCTATGATCCAGAAATGGATCCTAATTTTAGAATGGTCAGATTCAATTAAATTATAGCACTGTCACCGATAAGAAAAGACAGGGAAGAAGGAATCGATACTTCTCAATATTCAACAATGTCTTCCTATAGGAATAAAGAGATAGAAATGTATGAAAAGAAAAATCTTTTTAATGTTGATACTTATATGAGTCTTCATCCAGAAGCAGTAGTGCCTAGAGCTGCATCAGTGAAAATTCTTGGTGCTGAAGACATGAAGATGACTCAAAGAGAAGCAGAGGACCCCAAAAGAATAATGGTTTTCTCAAAACCTGCTTCAGATCCTTCTTCAGATGATCCAAAGAAAAACTCATAATTTTATGCTTATATATTTTGCATTTTATTTTTGCTATATGTATATTCATAAGACACAATTGTTTATATCTGTTGAAGTTCTATAATTCTGTCAGATATTTTTTTTTGCTTTATGATTTTCTTTATTTTTATTTTTATAGTGACCTCACCCATATAGGGGGAGATTGTCGGAACCCTACTTTTGATTTGGGCTATGTTCACTATAAAGATTGTTAAGATGACCCAACATGTATAGTCTAGGTCATAAGTTAGTTTCAGGGTTAAGGCTAGTCACATGAGGTTAGATTGTTTGAACCTACCTTCAGAAGACCTTAGAGATGGAAGACTTTAGAGGGAAAGTAGTTAAAAAGAATGTAGAAGAGTCGTTAGAAGATAACTGAACTCAGCTCGACGATCGTCGATCCCAGATCGACCAACCTAGAGTTCCTTATTTGAGTTGAGCTCGACAAGAGTCTAGCTGAGATCGACGAACTATGATCCTATATCAGAAGTTGAGCTCGACGAAAGTTCAGCTGAGATCGACGAACTGTGATCTTATATCAGAAGTTGAGCTCGATGAAAGTTTAGCTGAGATCGACAAACTATGATCTTATATTAGAAGTTCAGCTCGACAAAGGACAATCTCAGCTCGACGAACTTGGAACTCAGGTCGACAAAATCTTTGCTGAGTTCAACTGACTCCTTCTAGGTTCTGTTCGACTAAAACTTCTCTACAGTTTCTCAATTTGACTTAAGTAGTTTGATTTCAGATTTTAAGACAGTAATACTCTGATAATTAATGCTTAATATTCTAAAGAATATAGCCATTTTCTAGCAGCATTAATTAGGGATATCATAGAGTTATTACTCTACCATATTTACTGGGACAGTTAGGGAAATACATTCAAGACAAAATTAGCCATTACAACTCCCAGAAATTATGCAGAAGATTTCAATGAATATAAAATTCAAATGGATTTGAATCTGCAATCAATATAAAAATAAAAATTTTCAGAAGATTGCCGACAAGCAGTAACCAATAAGGAGAAGAAGATAGAGAAAATCTACAATCAGAGAAAGAGACATAGACAAAAACATCTTCTTCTTCATTATTCTTCTTTAAGTTTTTCTTCCAGCAACACATCTTCAAACTGAGACCAAAAGTACAATCTCTCTGAATCATTTACTGGAAGAAGAAGTTCTCAAAGAAGGCCTACACCCTGAAGCAAAGCTTCCACTCCTGATCAGATTTATACAACTCAGGGGGAGCTTTGACAACATCAAAAAAATCCTCTAGTCTTCTCAGAGATTTGAGATAGAGACGACAACATCATTTTTATTTCTCACTATGTACAGGGTTATAACTCCCTTCAAAAGTTAAACCTTTTGGTTCTCAAGTCACCTGATCAAAAGAATTGGTTTGGTTTTTGGGCAACTGATCAGAAGCTCAATGGGTTGTTAGATCTCTCTTATAAGATAGATCTTGTGGTGACATGGCTCCTGAACAAAAACCTGTGGTGATAGGGCACCTGATCAAAAACCTATGGTGGTAGGGCACCTGATAAAAACCTATCGTGGATTCCTACCAGGTGGTAGAAGAGTGGATGTACCCAGGTTTATTGGGGAACCACTATAAATTTCTTGTGTCGTCTGGTTGTGTTTTACTTATTAATTTTTTGTACTGTGATATTTCTCTGTTTATATCTATATATGTATCACCTATTTTAATCCATTGTAAAAACAAATTAAAGTTTTTTTAAAATACTCTATTAACCCCCCTCTAGAGTTAGTTAGATCTATCTCTAACTTTCATCTTTCCTCATTTGCAGGCCTCGATTCTTCGCATTGTCGATTGCTTCGACCTTTAAGGCGGCTTCTACAACTTTAGCATAACTTCTAGATTCATAAGCACTGGCCAGCTGCTGGATGTCATTCCTCGGACTACCTAGAAAGCATTTAACTCTACTAGATTCCGAGGATGCTAGATCCAGGGCAAACCGTATAAATTTACCGAACTTCACTTCATACTCACTCACTATGAGTTGCCTTTTCTTCAAATGTAGAAAATTATTCTTCAAACGGTCTTTCTCGACTGACGATAGAAATTTCCTTAGCAATAACTCATTGAAGGCATCCTACGAACATCCGTCCTTTAGGTTCTCCTTTTATCTTAACCACCAGCTCTTTGCCAAACCCTTCAGCTGGTAAGCATCGACCATCACTCTATGGTCAGTAGAAATCCCTGTGTATGAGAACATCTCCTCGATCGCTATAATCTAACCATACAAGGCCATGAAATCCACTCTACCATTGTTGGTAGGAGGTCCTAATCACTGGAAATGCAAGATAAAGTCCATCTCTGGTGGCAAAATAACTGGAGGCACTAGAGGAGTAGGGGGAATAAGAATACGTTGACCCATAGTAGGGTCTTGAACTCTATTCGGCTGCCAGAAAAGAACAGACAACAAAGCCTGGATCTACGACTGCATCTCCAACATTTGCCTGGATAGAGCCTCATTGCTCTATCGCAGTCCTTCGATCACTGCCCCACTCTGCATCCCAGACGAATCTCCCTCAGACTAGGGAGTTGACCTTATCGCAGGATGCCTCAGCGCCATTCTAATAACACAACAAACAACAAATCAAAATCGGTCTTACCGATAGAACTATAAAACTTAGTTCAAACAATACATGTATAAATACTTGCTCAAGATGCTAACTTGCTCTGCGAATTTCATTAATGATGCATGCATAAACTTAGGTTAATATACCGTCATCCCACTGACTCATATGCATAGACTATGAATGCATGAATTCTTATTTCTTTTTTTGACTTAAACCATGTGTGTACATATGTCATCATGTAAATTTTTAGCTTGGCATGTGTGCTAATGCAATGCTATGTCATGCATATTGTGCTATGCAATCTAGTAAAGGCCTTATTGCATGTTATGAGCGTCGTACACATGAAATATTATGCATCCCATACTACATAATATCGCATGCAATGAAAAGTAAAATCTAATGTGCATTCTTGTGTTCATTATCATGCATCCCATACTACATAACAGTCACATGTTGCTTCGTATGAGGATCCATATACAAACACATATTATGCATTTCATACAACATAATATGCCCCCATATACTCCTTGTCATGCTTATGAGTGTAGTGTTGATGTTTTAGCCAAGACATACTGATGACAAATCGTTGTGTGTATGCAATGGAACAAGATAACTAAAACTAACTTGAGATGGATGTTCGACCAATTGTCAAACAACCCGTCCCACTGATACCAATTCTCACAATCCATATTTTCTCCGATATATATATATATATATATATATATATATATATATATATATAAGAGTAAGAGAAAAACATGCGCCATGATGCCACACTGTGCAGGGGATAACTGCAGACGTTCGGGCAAACACCAATCATAACACAGTTTATGAAAATACCAAGTTATGATATGAAGAAAAAAACATGTTTTAAGTTAAGTTTTGGATGGTCGTATTCCTTGGCTTTATGGATCAACTAGTCCACAATTGAAAATATAAGTTTACGCTGTGGAAAATGACTTGTTTACATTAATTGACATCCTACATGAGCAAAAACATCCATATAGGACAACTAATGCTATGCAAGACTCTAGATTTAGTATAAGTATGAAAATAGCATCTACGTTCGTCAAACATAATGATGTTAGTTTTGAAAAAATGACATGTAACCTAACATAAAAATTTCCCAAAGGTCTAGTAAATACAACAAGTCATACAGAAAAGGCTTAGAAAATAGCAAGTAGTTAACATTATACAAAAATCTAGCGTGCATCAATAACCTGACATGAACCCACTAAAATATATGTATGTCTGAACAAGAATAAAACAACACACTACCTCACAATCGGTGAGGAAAATAAACAGGGGTTTGGTACTACCATTATGCAACCCATTTTCGAGATGACTTGTATGGGACTAACCCACGTACTATCTGAAATCGGGTAGATAATCCCTACATCGAGAAGTTTCATTACCTCAGTCTTAACGACATCTTTCATATTAGGATTAATTCATCGTTGAGACTAGACGGATCTGCGAGGATTATCTTCAAGAAAAATTTTGTGTACAAAATGAGGGGTTTATCCCCCGAATATCAGAAATATGCCATGCAATTGCATGGCGATGTTGTTTTAATACTTCCACTAAATTGGAAATCTTCGAATCATTTAACATTGAATAAATAATAACATGAATTTTTGACATTTCTGCAAGAAAAATGTATTTTAGATGATCGGGAAGTGGTTTATGCTTGAGGGATGGTGGTTCTTCATAAGATGTTTTTAGTTTGAAATTTTTATAAGTAATGGGTTCAAAAGGAAATTTTTTAGATATTTCTTTTAAATAAGGTAAGTTTGCCAAGTTTGTTTCTTCTAAAGTTACAAAAAATAAGTCAGAAAAAGAAAAACATTTTTCTCAAAAGTGGCATTCATTTGAAAGCAGGAATCGTCATTTGAAACCAAATTCCGCATAGAGGGATTGATATTAATCGTAACCACATCATCTCCAACCCGAACGAGAAGTCTACCATTACTTACATCAATTAAAGTGTGGGAGGTGGCGAGAAAGGGGTGAACGAGTATAATTGGTACATCGACGTCCTCCTCGATGTCGAGGATTACAAAGTCTACGACGAAGATAAACTTGTCAACTTTGACCAGAACATCCTCCACTATCCCTATCAGATATTATGAAACGATCTGATAATTGGATACTCATTTTGGTTGGGCTTGGACTACCCAATCCTAATTTTTGAAAAAGTGAGTACGACATTAACGCTTCATTTGGTTCAGCGGTGGCGGGGCGATCCGGCGGGTGGAAACGGAGTGTTCGAAACGGAGGGGGGAGGTGGCTGCTCCAAACGAAGCTTTTTGGGGCATTTCTCAGGCGGGCGGGTGGAAATGGATCAAACGCCGCCGGAGGTTCATTTATTTACCCGCCTTCTGGCGGCGTTTGCCCCAAACGGAGTAGTGAAATGCTGAACCAAATAGAGTCTAAGTTGATACTGGCGCCCAAATCTGCTAAGGCGTCTTTTATTAATAGATTACCAAAAAAGTACGAGATTCAAAATCATCCCAGGTCGTTTAGTTTTTGGGGTAATTTGTTTAATAAAATCGCTGAACATTCAACGTTAAAGGAAACTCGCGATATGTCCTTGAGCTTCTTTTTATTAGAAAGTAAAAAATTTAAGATATTTTGCGTATTTTGGCATTTGTGCGATTACCTCATAGAAAGGGACATTAACTTGTATTTGTTTTAAAATTTGTAAAAAAAAAATTATAATGCCCATCTGGTCGCTTATTATGTAATTTAGAAGGATAGGGTAAAGATGGAGGAGAAATATGCGGTGTAGTGTTAAAAGAAGAAGAAACAGGAGGTGGGGTAGAAACTCTTTTCTCAGATTCAGATTCTACCTCATTAAGTGAGTGTACCTCCTTTCCACTTCAAAGTGTTATGGTGTGAGCATTCTCTCGTGGATTTGGCTCTGCATTCCCCGGTAAAGCTCCAGGTTGGCGCTCCGACAGCATCCTTGAAATCTGTCCAATTTTAGTTTCTTATTTTTTAATTGATCCGGTCAGGTTCCGGATATTGGACTCATTTGTAATGACATATTTAGTAAAGATGTCTTCTATCAGGCCGTGTCGTAGTGGTTGTGATTGTGATGTTGTTAGTGGTGCAAATCCAATTGGATTTGCATTAAGAGGGCGCTGAGAATTATTGGGGTAGCTCAATGATAAATTTGAAAGATTCCCAAACCCTGGATTGTATGTATTATTATATGAATTAATATTTGGGTTATAGGAAGGACGTCGATATGGATTCACCATATAATCGACTTGTTCTTCTATTATATTATTTGTTAAATTCCAAGTAGGGGTGGCGGAGGAAGTCGACATCCCCGCTACTTGCCTAGTGAGATATTCTACTTGGAGTGCTAAATTAGAAGAAGAGTCGAGCTCGTAAAGCCCAGATGGTTTATTAGGGTGTGACCTAGGCATATTCCATTGGTAGACATTCGTGGCCATTTCCTCAAACAAGGCTTGAGCGACCTCCAAGGTTTAATTATTTAACGTTCCCCCAGCGACGTCATCAATTGTTTGTTTTGTTTGGAAATTCAAACAATTATAAAAAGTCTGCACTTGGAGCTAAGCTGGCAGTGTGTGATGTGGACACCTATTTAAAAATTCTTTACAGCATTCCCGAGTCAGTTAGAAGACTCAGACTCGTCTTGAATAAAAGAAGAAATATCCGCACGTAATTTAGCGATTTTAGCAGGCATAAATTACTTTGTTAAAACATTTTTGGTCATATCATCTCAGGTAGTGATGGATCCTCTATGTAGTGAACCCAATAACTGCTTGGTTTTTGTCTGTTATGAAAATGGAAATAAACGCAAACAAATGACATCATTAGTGATGTCATTTAATTTAAATATGTCGCATATTTCTAAGAAATTTGATAGATGGGTGTTGGGATCTTCATCTGGCAATCCATCAAATTTTACTGAGTTTTGAATCACTTGGATTATGCTATATTTGATTTCAAAATTACTACTAGCAATCATTGGACAAACAATACTTGACCTGGTGTCATCCAAGTTTGGCCGCGCATAATAAGGCATTGTCCTTTGAACGGTCGTGGCTGAAATTTGTTCTGTCATAGCTTCAACATGCGTTGTTCTGATAGACAATTCTAGATTTAATATCAAGTCTTTGTCATGAGATTGAAGGCGCCTGTGGTAGGTGTGGTTGAATTCAAGATCAAAATCAAGATTTGATCAATTGGAGAGTTTCTTTGGGTAATGCACAAAAAAACTATTACATAATTTTTTTGAAAACACAAAATAAAAAGTAAACAAAAATAAAAGTTTTGTTAACACAAAATAGTTTTTTTTGTGGTTTTTTATGTTTATAAAAATTGTGGTTTGTAATAACAATGAATATAAAAGTAATAGTGATTCCTTTTTTACTTCAAATATCAACACAAAATGATTCCCGACAACGACGCAAAAAACTTGATAAAAAAAAAAAATCTTTGAGATAGTTTAAATTGAAAAGCAACTCGGATGAGAAAATTACGTTTTTGTGTGTTCTTTCTCTTTTTTACTTATATAATGTGATTTAGACAAATGTATCTATCGAGTAATAGTATAGTACTATGTGCTTCCCCAGCAAAAGTGAGTGAAATTGCGCACCACATCAGGCAATGAGTGCACTTTGTGTACAAATGAGGAACATAAATATAAATTATTATGCGCCAAATGTGAAGTGGCATGAATGAAATGTAGACATGATGAGTCTGAAAAAACTATAAATATTAGACTCATCACACCCCTAAATGCTACTGTTTGGTCATCCCGAGTAAAGCAACCCTCATGCTGACAAGAAAAACAAATAGTTAGCATAGAGATTGCAAGGTCAGAGTACCATGCAAAGTCTGATGCTCGCCCGCATAAAAATTCAATAGAAGTTTTTAATTATGCAAAGTAGTTTAAAATTTTCTAAGAGCGTATCTAAATAATATTACTACCCAAAAATAGAATTGCGGTGAATCATCCAGCCGTATGTTGGGATAAACTAAGCTGATCGCTGAGGTAAATATTGCCAAAGATCGGTGCTCGGGACAACCTCCAAAGAAATCCATCAATATCAGTGACCATAAGCTCACTGATTCTCACTCTCTACGACATTAGTTTGGTTAAACACGCGAATCAGTAGGGCTTGAGGTTTAATATTGGGGCTTGGTTTTAGCTAGGGAAAAAATGATAAACATGATGGCTCAGCGTACCTTGTTGGATCTCGCGGCCAACCTGAGAGTGGGTGGGGGGTGTGAATAAGGTTTGGAGCGTTAATTGGAATCTAAAATACTTTTGTTCAGGGAATTGAGTTCTTGATGCTACTGCGGGGTGTTAGGTAGCTAACAGGCGGCGGTAAGTCTATGAACTCATTTTCCTATACAGATCTGAGTTCAAACCCTACAAACACACAAACACTCTAAGCATTCACAGCATACATCCAGAAGTAATCAACATAGACATGAAAGATTTCATTGCACAAATTCAAAGCAACAATAGTTCTAGGTGTGTACAAAAAGGGTGATCTCTATGGTTGAAAGCGGTACCAAATAACCTCTGATAACAACTAGAACGTAAAGGATTGATCTAACTAACTTTAGCGGGAGAGGGGGGGTGAATAGAGTATTTTTAAAACTTTAAGTTATTTTTATAGAGAATTAAAATAGGTGATATATATATATATATCTATATCTATATATATATATCACAGCACAACAAAATAAATAGTAAAGCACAACCAGACGACACAAGGAAATTTTTTGTGGTTCCCCAATAAACCTGGGTACATCTACTCTTCTACCACCCTGGTAGGAATCCACCACAGGTTTTTGATCAGGTGCCCCGCCACCATAGGTTTTTGTTCAGGTGCCCTATCACGACAAGATTTATTTTCTAAGGGAGATCTAGCGACCCTTTGAGCTTTTGATTAGGTGCCCAAAACCAAACCAAGTCTTTTGATTAGGAGACGTGACAACCAAAGGAATAACTTTTGATGGGAGTTATAACCCTGTGCATAGTTGGATGAAAAAGGTTGGAGGTGTTCTTCTCTATCAATAATCTGAGAGAAGACTAGTGGATTTGATGATGCTGTCAAAGCTCCCCCTAAGTTATAGATCTAATCAGGATTAGGAGACTTTGCTTTAGGGTGTAGGCCTTCAAGTTGAAAACTTCTTCTTCTTCCAGAAAATAATTCTGAGTGATTGAACTTTTGATCTCATATTGAATATGTTGTGTTGCTGGAAGAAAAGCTTGAAGAAGAAGAATGATGAACAAGATGTTTTATGTTTGTATTTCTTCTTCTCTGGTTGCAGAGATTTTCTTTCTTCTTCTTCCAGACTGTTAGACTTGTACTGTATTAGTATCAGACTTCTACAATCCTCCGAAAATTTCTTTTATATATGATTGTGAAAGTGAGGGTTAGATCTACAATACTCTAGAGGGGGGTGAATAGAGTATATTTAAAATTTTGTTAGGTCCCTATACAGGTGCTGTTACAGCTTTTGTTGTAAACTACAAATGTGCAGAAGTAAGAAACTTGAAAATAGAAAATAATAATCTTAATCACAGCAATACAACAAGAATAAAAAGAGAAAGATAAGCAACCAGACGACACAAGAAATTTATAGCGGTTCCCCAACCTGGGTACATCCACTCTTCTACCACCCTTGGTAGGAATCCACTCAGGTTTTTGATCAGGTGCATGACACCAATGAGTTTTGATCAGGTACCCAAAAACCAACTCAAGACTTATGGTTAGGAGACTTGCAACCAGGAATCACTTTTGAAGGGAGATGACAACCCTTTATACAGGAGGGGGTGAGAGAGTGATTTTGTCTTCTCTTTCTCAATAAACTGAGAAGACTTAAGTGGAATGATGTTAGCAAACAACTCCCCCTGAGTTACTGAATGGTTCAGGGAAGATCTGGAGCTTTGTTGTAGGGTGATAGGTCTTCAATCAGAGTTCTTGACAAGCAGTGATGCAGGAGCTTCTTGACTGATTTGATATCTGTTGTCCTTGGAAGTCCTGGAGAGATTGTTGAAGAAGAAGACTCTTGATATAGTATGATTGTTCTTCTTCTTCTGAATGAAGATCATTGCCTGTTACTGTGAGCTTCAGTATGATTTTCTTGTGTGAAGCTTTTCTGCTACTGTATGAATTCTATCTTTCAGTCTCTGTGTGTGTATCTTTTTTTGACTGAGTATATTCTGTGTTCTTCCTGTTGTACTACTGATTGTCGATCTGCTTTTCTTCTATATCTTTTCAAAAATTTGAATCCTCTGTAATTAATACTGACGCCTTGAGAATAATTGGCATTAATTCATTTCCTCAATTGTCCCGTGGAAAATCAGCAAATAATAATCCTGAGGAAGACTATAATTAATGCTCCCTCTAACAGATACATTCAGAGAATGTTAGAGCATTAATTTGTTAGGAATTATCCGCATTTGATTGAGGACAGAATGCCGGAAATGGCGAAGTCTGGAATCGTCGAATAGTTGGCAGAATTCGTCGAACTGAGTTACCAATTTATCGAGCTGAGATATTGTATTCGTCGACCAGACAACTTCATGTTCGTCGAGCTGAGTTCCAAGATCGTCGTACTGATAACAGAACTGCATGCTTCAGAACCTTTGTTTTTTCTGTCTAAAGTTCGTCGAGCTGACAAGTTATATTTGTCGACCTGAGAAGTTGTGAACTTAAGGTCCAAGTTCATCGACCTGAGAAGCTGATTTCGTCGACCTGAGAGGTTGTGAGCTTGAGGTCCAAGTTCGTCGACCTCAGAATCTTGTTCGTCGACCAAAGTTTGAAGTTGGACTTAGAATAATTCTAAATTTATCCTGTCTTTAGTTTGTTAAAGTAGCCCAATTTTTTTCGACCAGAGAATGAAGATCGTCGAGCTCAACTCAGAGAATTATCTTAAGATCGTCGAGCTAAGAACCCCTTTCGTCGACCTGAGTTCGACGAACGTCGAACTCATTTTACTTAGTCTTGAAATCTTCTAAGTCTTGAGTCTCTGATGGTCTTGTTGATAGCTGGTCCATCTGGTGTTGACTCTAAGGACTTGCCCTAGACTCTAGGACACAACATTGACCCTGGCTATACATGTTGGGTCATATCCTAAGTTAGTGAACCTAGCCCAAATCAACTAAGGATCCAACAATCTCGCCATATTTGGGTAGGTCACTAATAGACTCAAAACAAAAACATAAAAATAAACAAAGCAAGAAAAAGATATATCTGGCAGAGAATTACTAACACATGCAGCAGATATAAATATACATGAGCTTTGTTTTAAATAGACAGAACAGTTTTAAAACTAATGCAGAGAAAAGAAATCGAAGCACTGTAAAGATTATTTCTTCTGCTTATCTGTTGGCTTATCTGTTGGGTACATTGGAATATATGTACCTAATTTGAAGAAGCCTCACCCTAATCAATGATATACATCAAGGTGTATTTGATATGCTTTGAATTTCTTTGTACAGGTTAAGTTTTGCAGGAAAAGTTTCTAAGTCCATGTGTCGACACCTAGAAGAAAAGTGTCGACACTTAAGAAGACTTGTGTCGACACCCAAAGAAGCTGTGTCGACACTTGGAGTAATTGTGTCGACACCAGGGATGCAGAGTCGACACCAGAAGGAAAGTGTCGACACATACAGGCAGTGTCGACACATAATGAAGAAATGTCTAAAGAATCAGTGTCGACACTTAGAAGCAGTGTTGACACCCAGAGGAACTTTGTCGACATCAAAAGTGTCGACACTAGGAGGCTGTGTCGACACTCAGCAAAACATCAACAAAGTTCAAGTACAAGTGTCGACACTAGGAGGCTGTGTCGACACTCAGCAAAACTTCAACAAAGTTCAAGTTCATGTGTCGACACTAGGAGGCTGTGTCGACACTCAGCAAACTTCAACAAAGTTTAAGTCTAAGAGTCGACACAAAGGCTGTGTCGACACTCAGCAAAAGTCTCAACACATGAAGAATGTGTGGACACAAAGGAGATGTGTCGACACACAGCAAAAGGTTCAACACAGAAGGCATGTGTCGACACAAAGAAGATGTGTCGACACTTAACAAGTTTCAACACAATAAGTTGTGTCGACACTTAGCAGAAATCAACTAAGTATTGAATAAGAAGGACTTGTGTCGACACACATAATCAGTGTCGATACATTCTGAAGAAGCAGTGTCGAGAAGCAGTTTTTACAACACAAGGAGTTGTGTCAACACCATGAAGGCTAGTGTCGACACTTATTCTACTTGTGTCGACACTTGGTCTATTTGTGTCGACACATAAAGACTATTTGTCTTGACACTTTCAGACAGTGACAGAGTTTTAAAGAAGTGACTGGATGACTTGACAGCTGCCATTTCAACCGGTCAACTGCTACTGTGAGAGCTGTCAGAAGTTTGTTAGGAACCGGATCAGCCGGTCACCATGAAGAAAGCCTATATAAAGGCTTATTCCTTCAACAGAAGGCTATCAATCGAATCAGAAATAGCAATCAATGAAGTGAGAAACAACAAACCAGAAGAAGACCTTCAAGTGAAGATCTATGTAGTTGGAGAGAGAAAGCTCCTTCTAATAAGACAGCTATTGAACCAGGATGATAAAGAAAGTTTCAGATTGAGATCTGATTCTCAAGTCAGTAGTTGATTGAAGATCATCTGTATAGAGATTCAACCCTACTGTGTTCTAATTCAAGAAGCTTTGAAGAAAGCCAAGGGAGGTGGATCTCTACAAAGTTCTTTCAAGAACTCATCAAGAAGCCAGTCAACTCAACTTTCTCAATCAGAGTTGTGGTTATTATTCCTTGTACTTTTTATTTTCTGTAGGATCATAAGGGATCTGAGTTGTAAGCCTATATTTATAAAGGCTGAGTGGTAGGGCTTGTGTGCCTGAGTGTAGGAGATATATTTCTCTGAGTGTAGGACTTATTGAAGGCTGAGTGTAGGCCTTGTTGAAGGCTGAGTGTATGTCTTGGTGAAGACTGAGTGGTAGGGCTTTTGTGCCTGTGTTGTAGGAGTGGGATCACTCTGAGTTGTAGGAACCTATTTGGGGTTCTGAGCTGTAAGATCTGTGGATCTGAGAAGTAGTGGAGAAGTTAGGCCGAATCTAGTACACTACTAGATAGGCGAAGGGGGAAAGTGGATGTACCCAGACCTTGGGGAACCACTATAAATCATGTGTGCTCTCTGTGATTGTATGCTTATGTGATTGCTGTGTTATCTGTGCTGAATTGCTGTGAAGAATTGCATATAATTCTATGTTTCTTCCATAAAAGTTAAAAAAAAAGATTAAGTGCACCTATTCACCCCCCTCTAGGTGGTTTATACACTAGTTCTTTCAAGTGGTATCAAAGCGAGGTTAATCAAAAAAGGACATAACAGTCTGAGTAAATTTCCTGTAGGCAGAATCAGTATAATCAAGAATCAAGAAAATGGGTTCAACTGAGAATCACAAAGAGCTAGGATCCATGAAGTTGCCAATCTGCAGAAAGGAGATCTTTGGCATTTGGAAAGAAAGGGTTAGACTTTTTATGGAAGCATCAGACCCAAGAATATATATTACTGTTAAAGAAGGGCCATATGTGCGAATGAAAGTATCTGTTCTAGATGCCAATCAGAGAACACCCAAAGACTATTCAGAAATGACCAAGGATGAGATTATTCTGGACACTATGGACAAGAGGGCCCAGAATATTATTGTAAGTGCAATTGATGATGCCACATTTCAGAATCTGATTCATTGTAAAACATCAAAAGAAATGTGGGACACACTGATAGTCTATTTGGAGGGATCAGAAGAGGTAAGACAAGACAGGAAGTCTTTATTGAATCAAGAGTATGAAAGCTTCAGACAAGGCAGGTCTGATAGCATAACTAAATGCTACAAGAAATTCTATAGGATAGTCAATAAATTGATGTCCTATGGAAGAGAGTTCAGCAATTATGAATTAAATGATAAGTTCTTGAGATCCCTGACAAAGGACTGAGATACTAAGATTTGTGCCATAAGGGAAATGGCCAAACTAGCTGATACACCTCCTCCAACATTGTTTGGAAAACGGTTATCTCATGAGATGCAGTTAATGGTAAGGAAGGAGGAAGAAAAGACTACAAGGGTGGAGCACAAAGAAAGAGCGGTGGCCTTCAAGACTGAAGCCACTAAGAAATATAGAAGCAAGTCTCCATCTCCACCACAAATAGTTGCTGAGACAGTATCAGATACTTCAGATAGCAAGAAGTCAGAAAGCAGTGAAAGTGATGAATACTTTGCTGCATTTACTAGGCATTTTCAGAAGTTTCTAAAGAAGAAGCAGTGGAGGTCCAAGCCATCCACTTCACAGCCAAAAGATGACTACTACCAGAAAAGTAAGTCATCAAGGAATGACAGAAGAAAGTCCAAGTCTAGCAACACTACATCCTCAAAAATAGTTTGTTATTGCTGCAATAGACAAGAACATGTAATAGCTGATTGTACAAAAAAGAGGAAAGAGTCCACTGACAAGAAGAAGACACAGTTCGAGGGCAAAAAGGAAAGGTCCTTTGTTGCCAAGAAAGATAAAAGTCTGACTGATATGTCATCTTCAGAAACAGATTCAGAAGCTGAATCCTATATTGGCTTGTTTGCTGAAGAAGAAGAAGAAAATGAGTTCATGCAGCTAATGAACTCAATTTATGAGCATGAGGACATTCAGTGCAAGGGACTGATGGCCTTATCAGAAGGAGATAAAATCTAGGATCCGCCTGGACCTAGTCAGGTACAAAATTGTTCTTCAAGTTCAATTTCTAGTGCTGGATCAGAATCAGATACATCAGCATCAAGTGATGTGAGTGGATCTGAATCTGAAGGAGACATTCATCAGTTGATTGATGAATATAGAGTATTGTTGCAGGCTTTGAAGAAAATCAAACTCTTGGCCAAGACTCAGGCTAAGGAGATTGCTAGTCTTAAAGTGGGTGCAACAGATTTTGACAAGATATTAGATCAGAAATTAAATGAAATAGCCAGACTGAAGAATATTATAGTTATTCAGATGGGGACTATTACATTTAAAAATGATCAAATTAGAAATCTGGAGATTAGTCTTCAGAAGGAGAGAGATATTGTAGCAAGTTTTTCTAAACCAAAATCAGTTCTACCTTTGATAGATGAGTTTGTACCTCATAAGGGTAAAACTGGATTGGGGTTTACAAAACCTGCCTGGACAGTAAAGTCCAAGTCTAAGGGCAAAGCCCCAGTACTCAACCAGAAGCCTGCTGTAGATAAAACAGTCAGGGTTGTACCTAAACAAAGGTACAACAGATTTGAGTGCTGGTGTTGTGGCAAGGTAGGCCACTTTGCCATAGATTGTTGGCATAATTCAAGTGCCAAGGTGAGTAGCAAACTGCCTGCTAGACAAGCTACATGTAGTTTTGTTAAGAATCAGACTAACTTGCACCAAGGACCCATGAATTATTTGGGTTCTAAGGTTAAGTAATCTGTTTTGCAGGTGAGTCCAAGTGGTCATGCCCCAATATGGTACTTGGACAGTGGATGTTCCAGGCACATGACTGGAACTAGGGGATTGCTGAAGGACTATACACCAATCAAGGATGGTCCTAAGGTTACCTTTGGTGGTTCAGAAAAAGGAATCATCAAAGGCTTTGGTAATATTTCTAGTAACCTAATTACAATTACTCAAGTGGCTTATGTTAAGAGTTTGAAACATAACCTCATTAGCATAAGTCAGCTGAGTGATTTAGGATATGACATCTCATTGGTCAAAGATGGTTGTCATATCAGTAGGTCAAGTGATCATAAGATCATTATGACAGGTTATAGGAAGAGAAATGTCTATTGTCTAGACATTATGTGTGAGAACATAGTTTCTCCTATTTGTCTTGTAGCTGTTGAGAAAGTCTCACATTGTGTTAAATGGCACAAGAGGCTGGCTAATCTCAACTATAAGATAATTGGCCAACTCTTTAGCAAAGAGTTAGTGAGGAATGGACCTCACGTTAAGTGTATAAAGGAAGGGATATGCTCAGCTTGTCAAAAGGGCAAGCAGACCAAATCCACCTTTCATAGCATTGAGAACAAAGATGTTGTGAGGTGCCTATACCTCTTGCATATGGATCTTTTTGGTCTTATGCCAGTTCAAAGCCTAGGTAGGAAGGTCTACACATTTGTGGTTGTAGATGATTATTCAAGGTTTTCCTCTGTATTCTTCCTAATGCAAAAATCTGAAACTCCTAGTATCTTTTATAGTTTTGTCAAACAAATTCAGAATGAGTTAGACAGTACAGTGGTCAAAATAAGAAGTGACATGGTACTGAATTCCAGTCTGATAGTATGACAAAGCTATGTGAAGAGTTTGTGATATTTCAGGAATTTTCCTCACCAAGAACACCTCAGCAAAATGGTATTGCTGAAAGGAAAAATAGAAACTTGATATAGGCTGGTAGAACCCTGTTGAGTGACACATCTCTCCTAGAATATTTCTTGGCTGAGGCAGTTAATACTGCATGTCATGTAATCAATAGGGCTACTATCACCAAAAGCCACAAGAAGACCCCCTATGAGATTGTGAAGGGCAGAAAACCAAATCTATCCTATTTCAGGATCTTTGGTTGTAAATGCTATATACTTAACAATGGTAAGTCTTATTTAACAAAGTTTGCTGCCAAATCCCAAGAGGTGATCTTTGTTGGGTACAACAACAACAGTAAGGCTTATAGGGTCTACAACATGACTACTCAAGTTGTAGAAGAGTCAGTACATGTAGTGTTTGATGAAGCTAGACTCATTAACAATGAATTGTCTAGAAGAGTTTGCAGCTCCACAGGTGTAACTGAGAAGTTGGACAAGCTTACTATTAAAGAAGGTTCTACTGCAAGTCAGCAAGTGGATGATAGTGGCTACTGTCTAGGGGGAGTACAAGATACTCCTGTTGCTAAAGAAGACCAAGAGGAGGTGTTAAATGAAGAAGCTGAAGGTGCACAACCAGTAGACAGGCTGCCTCCAGCAAATAGGCATTTAAAAGATCATCCAGCCAATCAAATTATTGGAGATCTCAGACAAGGGGTGCAAACAAGGAGCAGGAATCTAAGTTCAGTTCTTTACTCCAGCTTTCTATCCCAAGTAGAGCCAAAGAAATTTGAAGAAGCAATCCTAGACCCTCATTGGATTGAGGCAATGCAAGAGGAGCTGAACCAGTTCAAAAGATGCAAAGTCTGGGAGTTAGTTCCTAAACCAAAAGACCACAACATTATAGGAACTAAGTGGATCTTTAGGAACAAGCTGGATGAAAATGGAGTAATTATAAAGAATAAAGCTAGACTAGTTGCTAAAGGATATAGGCAGGAAGAAGGTATTGATTTTGATCAAACCTTTGCTCTAGTAGCCAGACTGGAAGCAATAAGGATGTTCCTTGCCTATGCAACATTCCAAGGATTCAAGGTATACCAAATGGATGTTAAGTCAGCTTTTCTGAATGGAAACCTGAAGTAAGAAGTCTATGTAGAGCAGCCATCAGGTTTTGTAGATTCTACTAAACCTAATGATGTATATAGACTTAGGAAAGCTTTGTATGGGTTAAAACAAGCCTCTAGGGCTTGGTATGAGACCCTGTCTAGTTTCCTCATTGAGAATAAATTCACAAGGGGGAAAATAGACAAGACTTTATTCCTTAAGGAATCCAGAGGCAAGATCATCTTAGTCCAAATATATGTAGAGGACATCATATTTGGGCCTACAGAAAGTAGTCTTTACAGGAAGTTTGCAAAACTAATGCAAGGACAATTTGAAATGAGTAGTATGGGGGAACTTAAGTTCTTTTTGGGTCTCCAAGTTAGACAGACTGAGGATGGTTTATCCATATGCCAGTATAAGTTCACCATAGAATTGATAAGGAAGTATGGTATGGAATCATCCACTACCATGAAAACTCCTATGGGGTCAACAATGTCTCTAAGCAAAGATGATGCAGGGAAACCTGTAGATGAAATATTGTATAGAGGGATAGTTGGCTCCCTATTGTATTTGACTGCTAGTAGACCAGATATCATGTATGCTACATGTGTCTGTGCTAGGTACCAATCTTGCCCTAAAGAATCTCACTTGACAACAGTCAAAAGAATTTTGAGATATCTTAAGGGCACTCCTTATCTAGGCCTTTGGTACCCTAGGAATGGAGAGTTTGAACTGACAGGTTATTCAGATGCAGATTTTGCAGGCTACAAGGAAGATAGAAAGAGTACCACAGGTACCTGTCAATTCCTAGGTGGAAGGCTGATATCATGGAGTAGCAAGAAACAAACAAGTGTGGCTATCTCTACAGCAGAATCAGAGTATGTTGCTGCAGGAAGTTGCTGTGCTCAACTTCTATGGATTCAACATCAGCTAGAAGATTATGGTATTCAAGTAAGTAGAACACCTTTATTTTGTGATTCTACAAGTGCTATTTATATTGCAAATAATCCTGTCTCCCATAGTAGGACTAAGCACATAGAAATAAAATACCATTTTCTAAGAGAACATGTGGAAAAAGGAGATATTTCACTAGAGTATATTAATACAGATAATCAGCTAGCTGATATGTATACTAAGCTCTTAGATGAAACCAAATTCAATAAATTTAAAATTGAATTAGGGATGATAAACTTAGAATAGTTTTCAAAAAAAATGGCTAAGTAAAATAGTGTCGACACACAGAATTGTCTGTGTCGACACATAGAAGTGGTGTCGACATTTCAGAGAAATGATGTCGACACATCTAAGAAGACTCTGTCGACACTTCAGAGAAGTTGTGTCGACACATAAGGTGTAGGTGTCGACACATACAAGGTGGTGTCGACACTTAGGCTTTACACAAAATTAGTCTAATAGAGTCTCGACTAAGTTTCAAGCTAAGTGGTGTCGACACATATACAAGTGCCGACACATATATTCTGTCGACTATACTTGTGTCGACACATAGTTGTCGAGGCATTATAGGTAAGTGTCGACACTTTTCAATAGTGTCGACACAATTTAAGTATTTTGACGCGCCTTTTCATCTTCGATTCTAGAAAGGTATAAACAGGTTTTCGCCATTGTTTGTCGACATGCTCACCAAAGTTTCGAGACCAAACTTGTGTGTCGATATCTCTCTTCTCTAAATTCAAATTTCTTCAAACCCTAATGGCGCCCAAGCTGGAAGAGAATATTAATGAAGGATATGAGCTCGTGCGACATGCCTTTGATGACGCGGAACCTGAAATCAGAGGTGTGGTAACCCTAATTGCCGAGACTGGCCTGGAATACCTTGTTTCTGAACCAATCAAGATCTGGAAGAAGGAGGTCCTAAAATTTTTGAGTGCAGCTTCACTTGACGACTCTGGACTCAAGATTAAATCCAGAGTTCATGGACCCAAAGTTAAGATCACACAGAAAAGTCTGAGGAAGGTACTTCATCTACCAAGAACAAAAGAAGAAGAAGATGTATTTGCTTCTAAGACTAGAGAGGCATTGAGATGGTGTGGCCTGGATTCAAATCTGAAAATTGGATCTATTTTCAATAGAAAAGGAATGAACATCCAAGGAAAATTCTTATCGGAAATAGTTGGCATGATCATCCTGAGCAAGCCTGGAGGATATGACAGGATTTCAGCTTATATGTTCAGTGTGATGATAAGGATTATCTTCAAACTAGATACTGATTGGTCTGCAGTTATGTTTGAAAAGATAAAAGAGAGTATGAAGAAGCCCAATCTGGGAAGAATTCTGAGTTTATACCTAGCTGGAAGTATTTCAGATGTGATGAACCAAGCTACAGGTTCAAAGATTAACCACATGAGGAAGATGGATATGAGAATCTTCTCTAGGTGGGATAGAGTATTGACCAAAGAAATGCCAACTCCAGTAAAGGACACACCTCAAGGAAGAAGAAGACAGCCACTGTGGCTCAAGAATCCTCTAGCAGCTCTGAAGAGCAAGTGGTGTTTAGTTCTGATGATGAACAGGGAAGAAATGTTGGACTGTCTCCAGCAAGACAAGAAGATACACAGAGGCATGGGGAGCTACCACCAGCAAGCCCAATTCACCTGGATCCAATCCAGGGGGAGCCTCTACTTGTGGAAGAGCCAACTCCACTAGAGAGTGAAAGGGCTACTCAAACTATCCTAGAGGTAATCACTGAAATTAGTTAATTGGATTTCACTATTGAAGATGAAGTTTTGACTGATTCATTACCTGATGTTCATCAGCACACACAGATACAACCTCAACCCCAAGATGTTGTCATGGAGGATACATCTGTTGCTGCTCAAGTGGTTGATGATGTAACACCCCCTATCCATCGCATAGCATATAGCAGTAGGTCCGGCCGGGGCCCGACGCCATATACCACAGACAGACCGGGTGGTTACTTATGGAAACCAGCCAACCAATCTCAACGTCCTACACAGAGCATTCTAGCGGAAGCAGTTTAAAAAGGGTGTAAACAAGAACCCAGCAACAAGCACGAATGTCCACTACTACAAAAATATGAATGTTATTACAAAATACTCAAAACAAGCCTTAAGGCCTTACAAAATGTTTCACTTGACTGTTACATGATTTACAAACCACGGCACGCAGGCCGGTCATACATGAATAAAGCAATAAACATTTCCATTTGGGCCTTCGAGGGCCGGCTTCGCAAAAAGGGCTTTAGCCCGCTATTGACTGCTTGGTCCAGCTGCACCTGCAAGCAACAAACCACCGCACAGTGGCAAAACAAGGCAACAGTCAGCAATGCTGACCAAATTATAACGATCCCGCCCCCAACTCGGGGCGGCGATGCTCCTTCCCTGCATTTCGTTAGCATAAGCGAGCCATATAAATAACCATAGCCATGTCATCACAGACGTTGGCTCGTACGACCATACGCCCCGTGCACTCAGGGCACATTCTCGGTGAACCGGTCGATGTCACGTCAATTAAAGCCATTAATATTCCGGACTCACCACCGCCACTTAGACGGCCAAACCTATGAGCAATTTGTCTTCCTGGCCTGGGTCACGACAATTTAAGCCATTGGCCGCCGAAGACCCTACTCTATGCCAACGGTAAGTGCCACGTGCCTTTAGGTCTCTTTAACCGAACGACATAGAATGGGTACGGTTCCATCTAACCCATGCTCACATCGCAACGGCAATTTAAGCCATTTGCGCGGGTCAAACTTCCACCGAGTCCCATTTTCATCACAAGTCACATAACCCCGTTATGTTCAAGTTGGCTCTCAAGCCACCAAGTTGGCAAGATCTCGTATCCGCCCAGTTTTCCGGGTGCACCTTTGGGTTAGTCCCCAAGGCTCCCTGCTGCAATCTACCGCGTAGAAAACCCGAAAAACAACCAATAGCACGGAGTCTTCTTCGGCCTTATGCAATGCAACATCACCGATCCAGACTAACATGTCCGGGTAGGCTTCACACATCATGCCTACGTCCGTTCTCGCATATGTACTCTAAACAACGGGGACTTTACATATCTACCCGAAGGAACGCCTCCAACTCTCCGCAAACTCGCGAGAGCGGGCTTCCTATGCTAGGAAAGAGAGATATTCGTGCTCAAGATGAGGATCGTTACCCTTGAGTTCCTCTTTGGCGCCATCGAAAAGTAATCGGATAGAAATCACCGCACTAGCATTGCCTCCGTGGATCCGGAGTCGGCTTGCGATTCGGAGCTCCGAAGCTCCTCCAATGGCAGATCTAGCTCCTTCTTCTTCCCTTAGCTCTTCTCTCTCTCCAAGGACTTAGAAAGAGAACAAGTGAAGAAAAGTGATGGATTTCTAAGTCAACCCACGGGTATATCCCTTCAGGAACATCCCCCAACCGTTGGATCTCAAAACAAGGAAACGAACGGCTTTGATTCGGGGCTGAAATGCCCAATCTGGACCGAACACGGCCTGGCACACGCCCGTGTCCAGGGCCGTGTGCCGCATTCGCCGTCAAAATCGAATCTCCTGGAACCTCACACGGGTATCGACCACGCCCGTGTTCGAGCTGGCACGCCCGTGTTCCACTTCACACGGCCGTGTAGCCGGCCGTGTACCCCATGATTTTTCCCCATTTCAACCCGAGCACTGCACGGGTTCTAGGACACGCCCGTGTCCTTACCCGTGTCACCTTGACACGCCTGGACCCCAGGCCGTGTACACGGGACATTTCGTCGAGGGAAGATCGACGACTTGATGACACGGCCTTGGACACGCCCGTGTCTTAGGCCGTGTGCCTTGTCTCGACGATCGTCGAGTAAATCTCGACGACTCCCTGGGACGATCGTCGACACGGGTCGACACGCCCTGCGATACGCCCGTGTCGCAGGCCGTGTGCCATTCTTGACGAATCGTCGAGTACAACTCGACGACTCACGGCTAAGTGTCGACACGGGTCGACACGCCCTGCGACATGCCCGTGTCGAAGGCCGTGTGCCCCCTCTCGACAAATCGTCGAGTCAAACTCGACGACTTCGCGGCTAAGTGTCGACACGGCTTGACACGCCCTGGGACACGCCCGTGTCCCAGGCCGTGTGCCTGCTGCCAGAACCTAAACTGGCCCAAAACGTCCCCCTTTTGCTCCTTTGAGTTTCGGGGCGTTACAGATGAGATAAGAGATTCTCCAGCCCTTCCTCAACAGTAATTTACATTAGAAGAGCTATTCCCTGATCTTCTACAAACTTATTTTGAGAAAGAGAAAGCTGCTGCTGAGGGGGAGGAGATCCATATTGAGGGGGAGCATATAGAGAATGTAGAGGAAACTGCTACACAAGAGACTGAGAAGCCAAAGGATGCTGAGGAACCACAAAGGACTGAGAAGGAGTTACCTCCTAGTCCTAAAGAAAGAGTAGACATTGTCAGCACTTCTGCTTCAGAGGATGAGGATGCTGTTAGAGCCAAAAAGAGGAAGTTCCAAGTCTTCAAAAGAAGGAGCCAGAACTATAAGAAAGCCCAACAGACAATTGCTCCACAGCCGGCCCCATCTACTGATTTCAGTTCACTGATGGTGGCTTTACAGATTAAGCTTGATGAGCAAAGGCAAGCTCTGGAAAAATATGTGGATGAAGGGCATAAGTCACTGCAGTTTGATCTTGCACAAGACATCAAATCTATCAGATTTGAAGTGAATCTTAACAAAAAGGAAATGACTGATTGTTTCCATAAGGGAGGCAATGCAGTAGTCTATTTGGCCACACATCAAGAGAAAATAAAGACAAAACTTGATGATCTAGAAGTGAAGCAAGGCTATGTCCTAGAAAACCAGATCAGGATGAATGATAATTTGACAGCCTCTCATAATGCCATAGTAACTGAATTAAAGAATATGGCTACTACTCAGACTACAGTAAGTGCTACTGCCAAGGCTGAATTTGACAAACAATTGCAAGAGAGCCTAACTGCTGTTAAAACTGCTATTGAAGACTCTCAGAAGGCAATTACTGACAAGCTCCAAAGATTAAAACCCTTCTATAAATATGGAGTAAACTATCTGAATGCACAGATAAGGTTTCAGAAAGAAGATCTGAGGGATCATATAGAGAGAGAAGTCATAAAGGGGGAGAGAGTATTAGTCAAGATAGGCTCCGATCATGCCAAATGGATTTCAAATTCCATCAGAGCCACCCTTGGATATCCACCCTTATGTGATGATGATAATGTTGTAGAGTCCGGAATTAATCCTGCATACTTTGGAGGAGAGCAGGCTGAAGTAGCTCAAGTGATATACCCTCCACCAGACTTTGATATGATACATCAAAAGATACAGTCAATGTATAGTCCTCATGCGGGAAATCAGAATGTCATCATAGAGAAAGTTGTCCAGCCTGTGCCAGAGGCAATACTGAAAGAACAAGAGGCCTTATTAAAAGAACAAGAGACTCAATTGTCTAAGAAAAGATTCAGAGAGCAAGCTGAATTGAGGCCTGATTTTGAACAATGGAGCCCCACTTCCAGGAATATCATCTTGACTGCATGGAAGGCTGCTAAGGACAATGTCCTGGATAGAGGCAAGTGGTATTCTGACCTGGAGTGGAGGAAGCATGAGAATAGGCAGGAGGCCATTGTACAATATAGAAGAAAGGCTAAACTGGGAAAGCTACCTCCTAATACACAAGAGCCTAACAAGTATTTTCCCAAGCCTTATCACTATTTTGAAAGGCAGAAGATAAAGGCTGAAGAGTTAAAAAAGAAAGATCTTAAAGGGAAGAAGCCTGCTACTGCTGATGATACTGAAGCTCAAGTTCAAGCAAAGATTCAATCCGGAAAAGGGATTGTAATCAAGGAACCAGAGCAGCCTTAGGATAGCATTTTCTTTAGTTTATAAACTGTAATCATTTGTATTAAAATTCTATGTAAACTTTTGACTAATGAAAATGTTGGAATTTGTAAAAACAATATTATATGTTCATCTATTACGTTAATGGTTCTGAGCTAATGGTATATACATGTTCTGTTCATGCATGTTTAAGTATTTTCTCTGTCATATATTACTGTTTTACATCATACTGAGAATTTGTTATGTATGGTGTATATCATTGACTAAGGGTTATGACTTCTCAAAATAGGGGGAGATTGTTGGGTACATTGGAATATATGTACCTGATTTGAAGAAGCCTCACCCTACTCAATGATATACATCAAGGTGTATTTGATGTGCTTTGAGTTTCTTTATGCAGGTTAAGTTTTGCAGCAAAAGTTTCTAAGTCCATGTGTCGACACCTAGAAGAAAAGTGTTGACACTTAAGAAGACTTGTGTCGACACCCAGAGAAGCTGTGTCAACACTTGGAGTAATTGTGTCGACACTAGGGATATAGAGTCGACACCAGAAGGAAAGTGTCGACACATACAGGCAGTATCGACACATAATGAAGAAATGTCGAAAGAATCAGTGTAGACACTTAGAAGCAGTGTTGACACCCAGAGGAACTTTGTCGACATCAAAAGTGTCGACACTAGGAGGCTGTGTTGACACTCAGCAAAACATCAACAAAGTTCAAGTACAAGTGTCTACACTAGGAGGCTATGTCGACACTCAGCAAAACTTCAACAAAGTTCAAGTTCATATGTCGACACTCAGCAAACTTCAACAAAGTTTAAGTCCAAGAGTCGACACAAAGGCTGTGTCGACACTCAGCAAAAGTCTCAACACATGAAGAATGTGTCGACACAAAGGAGATGTGTCGACACTCAGCAAAAGGTTCAACACAGAAGGCATGTGTCGACACAAATAAGATGTGTCGACACTTAACAAGTTTCAACACAAGAAGTTGTGTCGACACTTAGTAGAGATCAACTAAGTATTGAAGAAGAAGGACTTGTGTCGACACACATAATCAGTGTCGACACATTCTGAAGAAGTAGTTTCGAGAAGCAGTTTCTATAACACAAGGAGTTGTGTCGACACCATGAAGGCTAGTGTCGACACTTAGTCTACTTGTGTCGACACTTGGTCTATTTGTGTCGACACATAAAGACTAGCTGTCTCGACACTTTCAGACAGTGACAGAGTTTTCAAGAAGTGACTGGATGACTTGACAGCTACCATTTCAACCGGTCAACTGCTACTGTCAGAGCTGTCAGAAGTTTGTTAGGAACCGGATCAGCCGGTCACCATGAAGAAAGCCTATATAAAGGCTTATTCCTTCAATAGAAGGCAATCAATCGAATCAGAAATAACAATCAATGAAGTGAGAAACAACAAACCAGAAGAAGACCTTCAAGTGAACATCTAAGTAGTTGGAGAGAGAAAGCTCCTTCTAAGAAGACAGCTATTGAACCAGGCTGATAAAGAACGTTTCAGATTGAGATCTGATTCTCAAGTCAGCAGTTGATTGAAGATCATCTGCATAGAGATTCAACCCTACTGTGTTCTAATTCAAGAAGCTTTGAAAAAAGCCAAGGGAGGTGGATCTCTACAAAGTTCTTTCAAAAACTCATCAAGAAGGCAGTTAACTCAACTTTCTCAATCAGAGTTGTGGTTATTATTCCTTGTACTTTTTATTTTCTGTAGGATCCTAAGGGATCTGAGTTGTAAGCCTATATTTATAAAGGCTGAGTGGTAGGGCTTGTGTGCCTGAGTGTAGGAGATACATTTCTCTGAGTGTAGGCCTTGTTGAAGGCTGAGTGTAGGCCTTGTTGAAGGCTGAGTGTAGGTCTTGGTGAAGACTGAGTGGTAGGGCTTTTGTGCCTGAGTTGTAGGAGTGGGATCACTCTGAGTTGTAGGAACCTATTTGGGGTTTTGAGTTGTAAGATCTGTGGATCTGAGAAGTAGTAGAGAAGTTAGGCCGAATCTAGTACACTACTAGATAGGCGAAGGGGGAAAGTGGATGTACCCAGACATTGGGGAACCACTATAAATCCTGTGTGCTCTCTGTGATTGTATGCTTGTGTGATTGCTGTGTTATATGTGTTGAATTGCGGTGAAGAATTGCATATAACTCTATGTTTCTGCCATAAAGTTAAAAAAAGATTAAGTGCACCTATTCACCCCCCCCCCCTCTAGGTGGTTTAGGCACTAGTTATTTCATTATCTTCTTTGGTCTTATCACCTAGCTTTGTAAAGATAATTTCACTCTTTGGATCTAAAGCATATACCTATGTCATGGTCATGTCAGCTGCCCCAATGTTCTTCAGGGATGTAGTTCTGGGGACAACTACTTCAGCATGTAGCTTCATGTAATCATCAACATTGAACAGTTTACTTGCTTTATCAAATCTTTTGAGTTCTTCCTTCTTTTATTTGGACATAGTGGAATATCCTGATATATCCTTGCCTTCAGCTTTTGCTTTATTAATCAAGGATAGACCAACAAGTTCCTGGAACCTGGCCATTTTAGCAATGTTTGTTGTTTTAGGATCTTCAAAAGGGATAGGAGGTGAATCTGGCCTGTTGGGACTGTCAGCTTTCTGTTCTGCAGAGAGAGTTCGCTGCTGCTGGTGGTGTTGCTGCTGTTGATGTTGCTACTATTGATTTCCTGAAGAGTGATGTCTTTGCTGACCACTTCCGGAAGATCTCCCTTGATGTCTCTGATAAGTTTGCATAGGGGCAGATCTCTGAGAGCTAGAGCCAGTGGCACTAGCTGCTGGAGGAGGTGGAGTAGGTGGATCTCTTCTGTATCTCTGAGCTAGTGGAGAAGAATATTTCCTACTTCTTTTCTTCTCCTTTTGCTGATTTTTAGATAACCACATCCATGCTGGCATCCCTTTATAAGGAGTAATATTTTGGAGGATGTAGTATGGAGTGTCATTCTTTGGATTTGGCTTAGCAGCAGGAGGAGGAGGGGCTTTCCTTTTCTTTGACAATATTTTCTTCTTCTTCTTAGCAGTTTCTTCATCTGAATCATCTTCATCATCATCTTCATCTGAATCACTAGCAGAACCCTGAGGGTTATTATATAGAGCATCCAATGCTTTCAAGGCTTTATCATAAGTGGCAGTCTTTTCAGGAGTAGAAATTTCAAAAGTTGGAGTTTCAGCAGGAGTTGAAGAAGAGATTATACAAGAATCAGAAGTAACTGGGACAGAGCTTTCAGCTGCTGCCTTATTTTCTTCTTCAATGTCAGCCAAGATCAACTCATCAAGATCTGGCATAGGAGAATCATCCATTACAAAAGATTGTGCAGAGATAGCTTCTGGAGGGGATGGAAAAATTGCAGAGGTTGGTGCAAAAACTGGAATTACAAAACTGTCACATAGTTGCTTAGCAACTGCTTGACTGATAGGAGGAGTATAAGGAACAATAGCCAACTATGGCTTAGTAAATTCTACAAATTCGGCTGGAAGAGGATGCATATATAAAGTATCAAAAATTGTTAGCAATTCTTCTAAGTTAACTATGGGATTTAGGATAAAATCACAAACAGTCTCATCAATGTCCATATCAGTATCAATAAACTCACTCAAATCTTTATCTATACAGTTTGTATATTCTACTGGTGCTTGAGTATCTGCTGGTGCTGGAGATGAAGAGTCTGAAGCTGTAGCTGCTGCTTTATCATTAGGCATCTCCCTCTGCTTGGTTTCAGTAGGAACTGAGGCCAGGCCCCTGACTGAGGTGGGGGCATCAGTGAGGGCAGATATTTGGGTAGATAAAGATTGAATGGTGGTAGCAAGAGGTGTGATGGACTCTAGTATAAGTGATTTAAGAAGTGGGGTTATGATGGTGATGATAAATGAGATGGTAGAGGGGTCTAATGAAAAGTTATAGATGGTGTTGCAGTGGGTGCGGAAGATGGGGCAACTATGGATGGAATGGAGGGTGGAACATCAGGTATATTAAGGTGAGATGTTAATGGGGATGCAAGGGTGACATCTTGCATTATGGTGTCTGATGGTAGGAGAGGAAGATGGAATGTCAGTGATGTGGATTGGTAAAGATGGGGTGACTGGTGATTGTGTTATTGTTTGAAGGGGGGCTGGAAGAGAAGATGTGGAAGGAATGTTCTCTTCAGCAGGGTGGGGAGTGGCTTTGATAGCCCTTGTGCCTTCAGAAGCTTTGATGGAAGAGGTGGAAGCCTGAGATGGCTTAGTGATGGTCCTCTCCCATCTGCCAAATAAGGCACAGGTCAGCATTTTACTGGCATTTATGAATATGGTCTGGGAGACCAGTGATTAAGCAGCCTTCTCCTGTAAGAAGATTCCTAGAATTCTTCCAAAGCATACTTCCTTTTTGTTGCTTTTCTTCTTGATCAGATCAAATAGAAGTTGTGCCCATTTGATTGGCTTCTTGTTGATGATGGCACACATAACCAGAAACTTGTGTCTGGTGATATAATCGTGTGCAGTGTGTTTGCCAAGTAACACCTTACCAACCAAGTCTGCCAAAACTTTATATGGCGCAGAAAAGTGTTTCTTCAAAATCTTGTGGGTATTGTCTCCAGCATACTCCATGAGTTTTAACATCATATCAAACTCCACTGTTTCAATATCGAGGTCCTCTACTCCATTTTTCAATCCAAAAATCTCAGTTAAGATGGCCGGGGTTAAAGAAACTGAATTACCCGCGATGGTGTCAGTCATGATGTTCTCTTCCGGGGACGTTAGTGTGTATACCCATTCTCTATTTTCCATGTTGTGCAGTTTAATTCTTCTCGTCATCAGGGTTTTGAGTTCCTGTTCTTCAAGAAGTTCCAGGATATATAACAAGATTGGGTCGGAATGCTGAACTGAGTCGAAATCCACGTCAAATCCTGTGTCAAACTTCATTACAGTGAGATTGCTTGCCAGAGCCGCCATTGAAATTACCTGCAAAAAAGACACAGAAACGGCGATCAAGTGCAAGGGAATAGAAAGCGCGGGATGTAGGTCGAAGAGAACCTAGATATAAGGTTTTCCAGAATATGAATCGACAAACTCCGTTCCACGAAATAAAATTCATTCTTCGAACTGAGGTCGACGAAAAAGTTTAGTAATAAATAATTCGTCGATCTCATTTAGAAGACTTGAAGACAATTCGTCGAGCTCCAGTCGAGGAAAATTGTTTCACACAGAGAATTCGGCGAACTCCGTTCGATGAATATCTCACAAACCTTCCCCGGTTCGTCTAACTCCGTTCGACGAACTTTGGAAAATTCGTCGAATGCAGACAGAACTTAAGCTAAGTCTTCTCCATTGATCATTCTCAGCTGATTTAGAAAGAAAGCATGATTTTTCTCATCCAGAGGTTTGGTGAATATATCAGCTTTTTATAAATTAGTGTAGATATAGACAAGCTTAATCTTATTTTTATCTACACACTCCCTAATGAAATGATGTCTTTTGTCAATATGCTTTGTCCTCCTATGGTGAACTGGATTTTGTGCTATGGCTATAACACTAGTATTATCACAGAATATGGTTGAAATATTTAAGTTGAACCCATAATCTAGAAGCTGATTCTGTATCTAGAGCATCTGTGAACAATAGCTGCCTACTGCAATATATTCTGCTTCAGCAGTTGATGTTGACACCGATGTTTGCTTTTTTACAGAACCATGATACTAATCTCATACCTAGGATCTGACAAGTTCCTGAAGTACTTTTTCTATCTACCTTGCATCCAGCAAAATCAGCATCAGAGTATCCAGTTAACTCAAATTCTGATTCAGCAGGATACCATAGGCCTAGATCAGGACAACTCTTTATATATCTTAAAGTCCTTTTTAAGAAAATTAGATGAGATTTTTTAGGGTTCACTTGGAACCTAGCACAAAGGCTTGTAGCAAACATAATATATAACCTACTTGCTGTGAGGTATAATAGGGACCAACCAATGCCCCTATAAAGTTTCTGATCTACAGGTTTTCCTGGTATATCAGAGTCCACAACAACATTTGTGGCCATGGGAGTTTTTTTAGCTGAGGCATCAGCCATCCCAAACTTCTTTAGAAGTTCTTTAGCATATTATGCTTGAGAGATAAAGATGCCACCAGGAAGCTGTTTTACTAGGAGACCAAGGAAATATGAAAGCTCTCTCATGCTACTCATTTCAAATTTAGAATGCATGAGGTCATAAAATCTATTGCACAATTTTGAATCTCTAGAGACAAATATAATGTCATCTACATAGATTTGCACTAACAAGATTTGGTCCTTATAATGTCTACTGAAAAGGGTTTTATCTACAGTTCCTCTTGTAAATTTATGCTCTAATAAGAAACTTGCTAAGGTCTCATACTAAGCTCTTGGATCTTGCTTTAGACCATAAAGAGCCTTATTTAGTTTAAAAACATAAGAAGGATAAGTTGGAGAGACAAAACCTGGAGGTTGTTTTACATAAACCGCTTCTTGCAACAATCCATTCAAGAAGGCACTTTTCAAATCCATTTGAAAGACTTTGAACCTTTTGAATGCTGCATAAGCAAGGAAGATCCTTATAGCTTCCAACCTTGTAATAGGTGCAATGTTCTGATCATAGTCTATTTCTTCCTCTTGCCTATATCCTTGAGCAACAAGCCTAGCCTTGTTCCTCACAATGACTCCTTGGGCATCAAGCTTATTCCTGAAACCCCATTTGGTTCCAATAACTAGGTAGTTTTGGGGTCTTGGAACCAAATCCCAAACTCTACATCTCACAAATTGGTTTAATTCCTCTTGCATTGTAAGGATCCAGTGGGGATCTTGCTCAGCATCATGAATGGTTAGAGGTTCAACCTGAGAGAGAAAACAGGCATGCATCAAGTCTTGGTTAAGTTGATACCTTGTCTGTGCACCTGCTTATATGTCTCCAATTACTTGAGATCTGGGATGATCCCTAAGTGTGACAAAATCAGTGGATGGAGTTGGTTGTGCAACAGCATTTTGAATGAATTCCTCTTGTGGAATTATATTTGCTGTTGGTTAAGGCTCATGTTCTTCAGCTTCATCTTCTTCACTATCTTCAATGACTTGTGGAGAGCGATGAGTGTGAACCTCTTGGGTGAGGTTTAGTCCATCCAATGCCTCACACAAGTGGGGTACCTGCAAGTTGCTACTGGTAGAAACTTCTTTCTCCATGCAATACATGTTAGTTTCATAAAAAGAAACATGAATTGATTCTTCTACTTTTAATGTTGTTTTATTAAATACCCTATAAGACTTGCTTACTTGAGAGTATCCTAGAAAAACTCCTACTTCAGCCTTGACTTCAAACTTTCTAATATATTTCTTGTTGTTATTGTGTATATAACATGTACAACCAAAAATTTTAAAATAGTTTATTTTAGATTTCTTCCCTTTGAGCAATTCATAGGGAGTCTTGTTCTTTAGTTTGTGAATTAAACTCCTATTCAGGACATAGTTTGCAGTACTTACAGCCTCTGCCCAAAAGTTTATTGGCATGTATGCATCAGCAAGCATTATGCCTGCAGCTTCAATGAGTGTCCTATTTTTCCTTTCAGCTACCCCATTTTGTTGGGGAGTTCTAGGAGCTGAGAAGCAATGCCTGATACCTTCCTTCTCACAGAACTCATGCATAAGAAGAGACTCAAACTCTGTGCCATGATCACTTCTAATCAATGCAATATGAGTAGAGAACTCAATCTATATGGTCCTGAGAAAATCTGTAAGAATCTTGAATGTATCTGACTTTGTTCTCAGAAAGAATACCCAACTGAACCTGGAGAAGTCATCCACTATAACTAAAGTGTAAGATTTCCCTCCTAGGCTTTGTACAGCAATGGGTTCAAAAAGATCCAAGTGCAGTAAGTACAAGATCCTAGGTGAATCACTCTTATTGAGTGATTTGAAACTAGTTTTAGTTTGCTTGCCTAATTGATAAGGCCTGCAGAGACCTTCCTTCTTGTACGGACCAGAATGTAGACCTCTAACAAGGTTGTGCTTAGATAACCTAGCAATGTTTTTCAGATTTACATGTCCTAGTCTTTTGTGCCATAAATCATTCTGAGTACTAGTTAAATTCAGTAAACAGATATCAGTTGTGGCAGAAGAAAAGTTTACTAAGTAAATGTTTCCTTGTCTACTTCCAGTTAAAATAGTTTGGTTATTTTTATCAATGATAGAGCAAGTTGAAGGGTTAAAGTATACCTAATAACCATCATCACATAATTGACTTATTGAGATGAGATTATGCTTCAGTCTACTTACATATGTCACTTTTCTGAATGTGACAGCTCCTATTCTTACTTCTCCAACTCCTTCTGACTGAGCACATTTTGAGTCACCAAAGATAACCTTTGGCCCCAGTTTGGACTTGTAGTTGACTAAGATGTCCTTGCTGCCAGTCATATGCTTGGAGCAGCCACTATCCAGGTACTAAGATTCATTTATCCCTGGACACCTTTTCACCTGCAATGCAAATAGTTAGTGATTTTTGACCCAGGTTACCTTAGGCCCCTTATCTGGCTGATAAGAGAAACTGGAAATAACAGAAAATTCTGGCTAGGATTTATATCCTAGGGGGTGGTATCTCCTAGGTGGAATAGTCCAATCAGCTCGGGGATTAAATGATTTCCTAGAGGTATTTAAGTTTCTGTTAAAGTTGTAGTTTTGGTTAAGTCTTCCTGGGTTTGACGAATTTATGTAAGTTAGTCGACCAGAGTTCAACGAATTGGGTTGAGATCGTCGATCTCTGCCCAGAGAATAAACATGTTCATTCTCTGCGCCCCACGTTCGTCGATCTCTACTCGACGAACCATACAAAGTTCGTCATTCGCAGTTAGACGAATAATGATAACTATAGTTGGCGTTCAGAGTTCGTCGATCTGGGTTCAATGAACCAGCCCCTTTTCGTCGATCTGAGGTCGACGAAAAATGCTGAACTTTGTTTTTATTTGGTGTTTTCTATTTTTCAATTTTGTCCTTAGTTTTAATTTGTTCAAGAATTTTATTTACCTTATTTACTTGATCAGTATTCTCCTTTCCTTTCTCAGAAATAAAATTTATGGGTTGTGATAGATGGCTTTTCTGAATAATAGGTGGTTCACAAGATGATGCACCTAATCCTAACTTACTTCCATTAAATCTAGCATTAGAAGTGTTAGTGATTTCTGCTAGTTGTTTGCTTCTTCTAGTTAGTGATTCTTCTAGCTGTTTTGCCTTATTTAATTCATCTTTCAGAAGGGTGATTTGTTCACTAAACATATCTATTTCATTTTTCAATTTAGTGTTTTCGAATACTAAGTTATCATAGTTAACTTGTTTATCTCTGAGATGTTTGATTTCCTTCTCAGAGTTGATTAAGTCTAGGCACATGATTTTAAAATCTGATTTTGAAAGATTCTGAACTATAATCAAACCATGATAATACCTGATCAGCTTCTGATTCAGAAGCTTCCTCATTTTCTGACTCTCCTTCTTCTGAGTTACTTCTTGAGGCATCAATTGCCATGAGGCAAACCTCTTTTTCTCTTTCCTCTTCTTCATATTCACTGGAGTTTGAAGATGTTGACTACTCTTCAGTCTCACTCCAAGTCTCAGCTACAAACCCCTTTTCCTTCCTCTTGTGTTTGCTGGAAGAGGGTTTGCTGGTGAACTATTTTCTGGAATCCTTTTCCTTTTCTCTTCTCTTTTCCTTCTTCTAATTCTCTGGACACTCAAAGAGGAAGTGCCCAAGCTTTCTGCATCCATAACACACCACTTCCGTTGTTGGTGTCTTGTCATACTTTGGCCTGTCATCCTTTCTTGTTGACTTCCTCCTGAAGTCCTTTCTAGCCATCTTGAAGAATCTCTTAGCTAAGAGACTTATAAGTTCTTCATTTGATGTTGAAGATTCTGATTCTTCTGAGGCTTTGAATGCTATATTCTGATCTCATCTGGCTGCAGGAGTTGTTCTTTGTTCACCAGCCCCCCTTGTCTTTATCAACTGCTCATAAGATTTTAGTTTGCCCAATAGAGATTCAGTTGACATCTCATTCAGGCATCTGGCCTCCTTGATGGGCCAAATTCTTCTGTCCCATGAGCTTGGGAAGCACATCAAAATTTTGTCATTCACTTTAGTGAGAGTGATGATGTTGTCCAGAGTTTTTTAGCTCATCAATGATTGAGCTCAATCTGTTATATATCTCTGAAACTGTCTCAGCTTCCTGTTTCTTGAAGTTATTAGATTGGGATATGAGATTTGATCTCCTATCCTTCCTTTCATCAGTTGATCCATCAACCATTTGGTTTAGGGAATCCCAAATGGCTTTTGGTGATGTGCACTCAGCAACCTTCTGGAAAATGTCATGAGACATTGTTTGTACTAATATATTCATGACCTTTGCATCAGCCATCTTGGCTTTTTTGTAAGCATCAATATAGTCTGGAGGAGGTACTGTAGTCATATTTGTAGAAGCGGTTTGAGGAGCAGCAGGTGGTGAAGGTACTCCTGTTAAGATAGAAGCCAAGATATCTTCATCAATAGAATTCATGTATTGCTTGATTCTTGCCTTCCAGATTCCAAACTTTTGTAAGTTACAAACTGGAGGTCAGGTGCTTGCATAATCTTTATTCAGTGCCATGGCTGTGCTTCTACTTTAAAAGTTAAATGTGAATGAAGGTGATGTGTAGATCTAACAAGGGATCTTTTGGTTCAAGATTTAACTTGTGCAACCAAAGGAACCTGCTCTGATAACAATTGAGAGTGAGGGTTAGATCTACAATACTCTAGAGGGGGGGTGAATAGAGTATATTTAAAATTTTGTTAGGTCCCTATACAGGTACTGTTATAGCTTTTGTTGTAAACTACAAATGTGCAGAAGTAAAAAACTTGAAAATAGAAAATAATAATCCTAATCACAACCACACAGCAAGAATAAAAAGAGAAAGATAGGCAACCAGACTATACAAGAAATTTATAGTGGTTCCCCAACCTGGGTACATCCACTCTTCTACCACCCTTGGTAGGAATTCACTAAGGTTTTTGATCAGGTACCTGATACCATTGGGTTTTGATCAGGTCCCCAAAAACCAACTCAAGTCTTTTGGTTAGGAGACTTGCAACCAGGAATCACTTTTGAAGGGAGATGATAACCGTTTATACAGGAGGGGGTGAGAGAGTGATTTTGTCTTCTCTTTCTCAATAAACTGAGAAGACTTAAGTGGAATGATGTTAGCAAACAACTCCCCCTGAGTTACTGAATGGTTCAGGGAAGATCTGGAGCTTTGTTGTAGGGTGATAGGTCTTCAATCAGAGTTCTTGACAAGCAGTGATGCAGGAGCTTCTTGACTGATTTGATATCTGTTGTCCTTGGAAGTCCTGGAGAGATTGTTGAAGAAGAAGACTCTTGATATAGTATGATTGTTCTTCTTCTTCTGAATGAAGATCATTGCCTGTTACTGTGAGCTTCAGTATGATTTTCTAGTGTGAAGCTTTTCTGCTACTGTATGAATTCTATCTTTCAGTCTCTGTGTGTGTATCTTTTTTTGACTGAGTATATTCTGTGTTCTTCCTGTTGTACTACTGATTGTCGATCTGCTTTTCTTCTATATCTTTTCAAAAATTTGAATCCTCTGTAATTAATACTGACGCCTTGAGAATAATTGGCATTAATTCATTTCCTCAACTGTCCCGTGGAAAATCAGCAAATAATAATCCTGAGGAAGACTATAATTAATGCTCCCTCTAACAGATACATTCAGAGAATGTTAGAGCATTAATTTGTCAGGAATTATCCGCATTTGATTGAGGATAGAATGCTAGAAATGGCTAAGACTGAATCGTAGAACAGTTGGCAGAATTCATCGAACTGAGTTTCCAATTCGTCGAGCTGAGATACTGTATTCGTCGACCAGACAGCTTCATGTTCGTCGAGCTGAGTTCGAAGATCGTTGAGCTGATAACAGAACTGCATGCTTTAGAACCTTTGTCTTTTTTGTCTAAAGTTCGTCGAGCTGACAAGTTGCATTCGTCGACATGAGAAGTTGTGAACTTAAGGTCCAAGTTCGTCGACCTGAGAAGCTGATTTCGTCGACCTGAGAAGTTGTGAGCTTGTGGTCCAAGTTCGTCGACCTCAGAATCTTGTTCGTCGACCAAAGTTTGAAGTTGGACTTAGAATAATTCTGAAGTTATCCTGTCTTTAGTTTGTTTAAGTATCCCAATTTTCGTCGACCAGAGAATGAAGATCGTCGAGCTCAGCTCAGAGAATTATCTCAAGATCGTCGAGCTGAGAACGCCTTTCGTCGACCTGAGTTCGACAAACTTCGAACTCATTTTACTTAGTCTTGAAATCTTCTAAGTCTTGAGTCTCTAATGGTCTTGTTGATAGCTGGTCCATCTGGTGTTGACTCTAAGGACTTGTCCTAGACTCTAGGACACATCATTGACCCTGGTTATACATGTTGTGTCATATCCTAAGTTAGTGAGCCTAGCCCAAATCAACTAGGGATCCAACAGATTGCTGATTTGAAATTCAAAATCCTTGAAAACCTCTGCATATTTTCTGGGAAATGGAACAACTGATTTTTTTCTTCAATATGTTTCCCAAACTATCCCAGTAAATATGTTAAGTAATAACTCTGTGAAATATATAATTAATACTGCCAGGAAAGGACTATATTCTTGAGAATATTAAACATTAATTATCAGAGTATTACTTTCTTAATTATTGAAATTAAACTGCCTTAGTCGATCTGAGAATCTGCATACAAGATAGTTAAATAGAACCTGGATGGAGTTGTCGAACTCAGTAATGTTTTCCTCGACCTGTGCTCCATGTTCATCAAGCTGATAATTCTCCTTCGTTGAGCTGAGCTCCAAGATCATCGAACAGAAAGTATACTTGCCAAACTGAGCTCCAAGTTCGTCGAGCTGAGAAGGCACTTCGTCGATCTGAGATTCTGATATAAGCTCATAGTTCACCGACCTGAGCCAGACGTTTGTCAAGCTCAACTCAGAGAAGGAACCCTGAGTTCGTCGATCTGCGATCGATGATCGTCGAGCTGAGTTCAACTATCATCGAACGACTTTTTCTGCAATCTTCAAAACCGCCTTGTCTCTTAATTCTTGTGTTCTCTGAAGTCTTCTGAAGGTTGGTCTTAGTAATCTAACCTAATGTGATAGACCTTAACCGTGGAACTAACATATGACCCTAGACTATACATGGTGGGTCATCAATCCTAATAGTGAACCTAGCCCAAATCACAAGTTGGGTTCTAACAATCTCCCCCTATTTGGGTGAGATCACTATGCAAAATAAAAATAAACAAAATCACAAAGCAATAAAAAATATCTGACAGAATTTTAAAACATTCAGCAGATATGAACAAATGTGCCTTGCAAGTTTACATATTGCAAAAATCAAAATCAGAGAGTTATCACTATTTCTTTGAAGTATCAGAAGAGAAGCAAGTTTTGTGAAAATCATCTTTCTTCTGGGATCCTCTGTTTCTCTTTGAGTCATCTTCATGTCTTGAGCACCCAGAATCTTCACAGTTGCAGCTTTGGGAACTACAGCTTTTGGATGCAAATTCATATAGGTATCAACATTAAAACGATTCTTCATCAGATATTTGTCCAGTTCTTTCTTCATGTAAGATGACATAGTTGAGAATTGAGAGGAATCCTTTCCTTTCTCCTTGGCCTTCCCTATCTGGGATAGAGCTATCAGCTCATTGAACTTGTCCATTCTATAGTTTGGATCCAATTTTGGATCATAAGCTGGAGAAGGAGGTCTTTTTGAACTTGATTTTTCTTTGAAACTAGCTTCAGATGTCTGCTAGCTGCTTTGCATCTTATATTGTTTTTTACTGCCCTGAGAGATGTGTTGCTGCTTGCTGCTGCTATAAGATGGTCTAGTAGAATGAGAAGTTGTAGACCTTTGTACTTGAGAAACATTGCCTACTGATCCTACTGCAGGAGGAGGAGGACCTCTCCTAGACTGTGGAGGTGGAGAGTATCTCCTGCTTTTCTTCCTAGCTTTCATTTCATTTTTTGAGTATCTCATACAGTGAAGAGTGTCTGGAGTGAGAGTAAAGTTGTGCAGGATGTAGTAGGGTATATTAGTAGTAGGACAAGGTTTAGGAGCAGCCTTTGGTGGAACTTTCTTCTTGAGTTTCCTCTTTTTAGAACTAGAATCCTCTGAATCATCTGACTCTTCATCATTATCATCAGATTCATCAGCAGGGTTATCATAAAGAGCATTGATCTGTTTAAGCATTGACTTAGAAAGTACATGATGAGCCTGTGGCTATATGTTTGTGTCAATTATTTCAGCCTGTGGCTATTTAACTACATACTCTTCTTTAGCCTGAGGCTGTACTTAAACGTCTGGCTATATATCCGCATCTATATCCTGAAACAAGAAATCATCAAGATTAGGCATGGGGGATTCATCCTAACAAAATGTTGGAGGAGAAAAATCCTTTGACTCTGTAGTACTTATTTGCTCTATAATAGTTTCTTTAATTACAAAACTTATCCTTATTTGTTCCAATACTAGAGGACTTATTCGTGCTATATAATAAACTATAGCTTTAGAATAAGTGTAAAAAACTGGAAGACTACTGCTGGAAATTGCATCAAAAGAATACAGTAATGAATGAATATCCACTGTGGGATTGAGAATAAAATCACCAATAGTGATTATTTCAGGAATTGTCTCTGTCATGTTAGTATCAAAAATTTCTGCTGCTGCTGCACCTGTTCTACTATTGCTGGAGCTACTGCTGGAGGTTCTTCATGAGTAGCTAGAGCTTCTTCATTGAAAATATTCCCCTGCCTGGTTTCAGAGAGTCCTGAACCCAGGTACCCAGAAGAAGGGACAGTGGAGAAAGCAACAAGCTGTGAAGAGAGTGTAGAGATGGTAGCAGCAAGTGGAGCAATGGCCTCTGCTATCAGCTTCTGGAGGGTAGGAGTAATAAGCTCAAGAATGTGGGCTGATATAGAAGAGGATGGCATGGAGCATGTTGGATAGATGGTGAATGCTTGTGGGATGGAAGATGTTTGAATGTATGTTAGAATTGTGGAGGTTGTGACATCAGGGAGTATAATATCTTCCTGAATAGGGGAATGTGATGGAGATAGTTGTGGAGATAGAGATGATAGTAAATTAAAATTGATAGATGATAAAAGTGGATCTATATATGGCGTGTCATCAATTTGTGATGGTTGATGTGGTAGCAGAGGAGATTGAGGAGGTGGAGATGGTGTTTCCTCAGGAATGTTGATTAGTGAGTGTGGACTGGATGGTGATACAAAAGGGATGGAAGTAGAAGGTTGTTGATGCGTAGAAACATCATCAAGGGTAGTTGATGAAGGAAATATTGGATGGGGAGTTGATGAAGGAAATATTGGATGATGTGGAGATGGAGGGGAGTTGATGAAGGAAATATGAGGAGCATGATCTACTTTAGGGGTTCGTGAAGTGGCTATTACAGCCCTGGTGTCCCCAGAAGCTATCCTGGAAGAGGAAGCCCTAGAGGGCTTTGGGATAACCATCTCCCATTTGCCAAAGAGGGTAGAGGTAAGCCTCTTAGAGGCATTTATAAAAATTGTCTGGGAGACCAGTAATTCTGTAACCTTTTCTTGTAAGAAGATTCCCAGAATTCCTCCAAATCTCACATCCTTCTTACTTATTTTCTTCTTAATCAAATCAAATATAATTTCTCCCCAGTTTACAAATTTTTGATGAACCAATGCACACTTCAGAAGAAATTAGTGCCTGGTAATGTAGTCATGGGCTAAGTGTTTACCCAAGATTATCTTCCCAACTATATCTGCCAAAAACTTGTATTCAGTAGACAAGTTGAAAGTTATGGGGATAGATCTTAACTAAAACTAATTAGAGTTATATACTTCAATAAAGAAAATCACAACACAAAAATGAAGCAAGAAGATGAAGCAACACTGAAGACACAAGGATATATAGTGGTTCCCCAACCTGGGTACATCCATTCTTCTACCACCCTGGTAGGAATCCACTCAGATTTTTGATCAGGTGCCTGACACTAATGAACCTTTGATCAGGTGCTCAAAAAATAATCCTCAAGTCTTTTGTTCAGGTGACTTGCAACCAAGAATCACTTTTGAAGGGAGATGACAACCCTTTTTACAGAGGGGGGGGGAGATTTGATGGTGTCTTCTCTGTCAACAATCAGAGAGAAGACTAGTGGATATTGATGTTAGCAATGGGCTCCCACTGAGATGTTGAATGGTTCATGGAAAAATGGAAGTCTTGCTCCAGGGTGATAGGCCTTCAAGCTTGCAGCCTTGTCTAGCAGAGATTTAGGAACTTCTTGAATGATAGGTGTTTGTTGTCCTTGAAGTATCTTGGAGAGTATAAGGAATAAGAAGACTCTTTATATGAATGGATGTTCGTCTTCTTTAGATTGATGTCACTTCTCTGCTCTAGGGCTTCTAGTTGCTTTGATGATATTGGCCTGAGTGTTCTACTTGTTGATCACTGCATGTCACTGGTTGTCACTTTTCTGTCTCTGTGTTTCTTGTTATCTCTGTATCTATTTGGACATTTGAATTCCTTAGTCTTGATGGAGGAAGAAACATTCCCGAGAGTAGAAGATGCATTGGGAATTGATCCATAATTAATTCTTCGGTAACTGTCCGCTTGAACGGCTATAATCACTGGGAATATTGACTGTAACTAATCCTTAATTAATTCTGCCAACTATAATTATTTCTGTCTGAATATTTACTATAATTAATTCTATCAACTGTACAGAATTCGTCGAGCTCAGTTTTTGCTTCGTCGAGCTGAGTTAGTAGTTCTGCTTAAGCTTCTAGTGTCGACACAGCTTTTGTGGAATGTGTCGACACAAGTCCTGTGTGTCGACACAATTGCTGCTGGTGTCGACACAGTTGATGTCAACACAATTACTGTTGGTGTTGACACAGTTGGTGTCGACACAATTGTTGTCGACACAGTTGGTGTCGACAGATGATCTGTGTGTCGACACAACTTCTTCTGGTGTCGACACAGCCTGGATATCTGGTGTCGACACAGTCTTGCTATCTGGTGTCGACACAATCTTGCTCAAGTATCGACACAGCATTTCCCATGTGTCAACACAGTCTGTCTGGTGTTGACACAGCCTTTCCCAAGTGTCGACACAATTGCTGTCTGGTGTCGACACAGACTTTCTTCTGGTGTCGACACAATCTGGCCGAGTCTTTGGCAAATAGTTGAAGGTTGATCCAGGTGATGTTGACTGACTTGACCTAGACTCTAGAAATAAACTTATGACCCTGGCTATACATGTTGGGTCAGACTAAACAAACCTAATAGTGATCCTTGCCCAAATCAGAACTAGGGTTCCAACACAAGTTTTTATTTAGTAGTTTATTAGGGTTTCCCTGGGAGTGACCCATTATAACTAGAATATCCTCAAACTCAGTGCTATTTAATTCAAAATCATCTTCCCCATTGAAAAATCCAAAAAATTCAGTTAGAACAGCAGGGGTGAGAGAAACCTGGGGTCCAGAAATTGATCCAGTAATGGATGTTTGATCTGAAACGGTTGCTGTGAAAACCCATTCTTTGATATCCTGCTTTGGGAGTTTGATCCTTAGGGTCATAAATTGTCACAACTTTGGTGCTTCAAATAACTGAAGTATATTCCCGAATACTTGATCAGAATGGTTAAAAGAGTCGATGTCAATGTCGAATCCTGCATCAAACTTCATTCCAGAGAGAGTCGTCGCTGAAATCCCCATGTCTGCAAAAACAGAAGATCAAGTGCACGGGAACTCGAAAGTGCAGGATGGAGTTTGACGAAAACCATATTATAAGTTTTCAGAAGATGAAAAGACAAACTCCGTCAAACAAAACTTTAAAACTTCGAACTCAGTTCGATGAAAAATCTTATAAGGAAAGAAAAACGTCGATCTAAGTTAGAAGAGGGGGAAAACCGTTCTTTGTTCTCCGTTCGACGAAAAGATTTTCTAAAACAAGCTTCGTCGATCTCTACTTGACGAAAAAAATTTCTGAAATAGATTCGTCGATCTCCGTTCGATGAATAGTTTCACAAAGGAAAGTTCGTCGATCCCAGTTTGATGAACACTCCACGAAGTGTAAAGAGTTCGTCGATCTCCTTTCGATGAAAAATGAACAGCTCGTCGACCACAGACAAAATTTAAATTAAAGCGTCTCCATTGATCATACCTAGCTGATTTAGGAAGAATAGATGTTTCATTTCATCTAAGGGTTTGGTGAAAATATCTGCTCTTTGTAAATCTGTAGAGATAAAGACAAGTTTAATTTTATTTTTGTCAACACAATCTCAAATGAAATAATGTCTTATTTCTATATGCTTTGTTCTACTATGATGTACTGGATTTTGTGCAATTGAAATAACACTTGTGTTATCACAATAGATAGTTGAATTATTTAAGTTGAACCCATAATTCAGTAGCTGATTATGAATCAACAAAATTTGTGAACAACAACTACCTGCTGCTATGTATTCAGCTTAAGTCATTGATGTTGACACAGAAGTTTGCTCTTTACAAAACCAGGACACAAGCCTATAACCAAGGAACTGAAAGTTTACTGATATCATTTTCCTGTCCACTCTACATCCGGCAAAGTTAGCATCTAAAAATCCAGTTAAATCAAATTCTAACTCATTAGGAAACCAAAGTCCTAGATTAGGACAACCCTTTATATATCTTAAAATCCTTTTTAATAAAATAAGGTGTGATTCTTTAGGAATTACCTGAAATCTAGCACAAATACAAGTAGCAAACATGATATCAGTCCTACTAGCTGTAAGATATAATAAGGACCCAACAATAGCCCTATATGTTTTTTGATCGACTGGTTTGCCTTATTCATCAGAATCAACTACAACATTGGATGGCATTGGTGTTTTCTTGGCTGATGTATCAGTCATCCCAAATCTTTTGAGTAGCTCTTTGATGAGTCCACATTTTACACTGATTTTTGGACTCATCTGGGCTAGCTTTTTCGCCTTAGCACTACACTTGAGAGCCTTTATTGCTTATTTGTGTTTATGTACCTATTTCACGCTTAAGTGCACTGTAGGCCCGCTTCTGTGTGCTTTCTGTGTTTCCATTTTGTTGTTATTCTCTAGCCCTATCTCGGGGATGTGGTGTGCACGTTCTGGTGGCCTTTCTGCCCCTTCTACTGGTACAGGGGTCGTGTGCGTGTTCCGGGATGGTTGTGAAACAGGAATACTGCGCACGATCAGGGGATCTAATGCGCACGACCACTGGTCGTGTGCCCCCGATCGTGCGCACTACTCTACGTTTTCTATAGAATCAGCCTGGGGTAAGCGCACAACCACTGGTCTTACTGCGCACGACCACTGGCCATGCGCCACTGTTCGTGCGCATTACACCCCCTTTTTCATAATCCTGTCTCGGTAATCGCACAAGCACTGGCCATAGTGCGCACGACCACTGGTCGTACGCTAGTGGTCGTGCGCCACTGCTCGTGCACTTTTATGCTGATGCTTCTTATACAGGTTGCAGGTTTATTTGGAAAAGCCGCACGATCATCGACCTACAGTGCGCACGACCACTGGTCGTGCGCCACTGATCGTGCGCATTGCTTCTGCTGCCTCCGTATATAAGGCCCTGCTCCACGTTTTAGGTCAACGCCTGTCATTTGCTGCGATCGGAGAGTGCGCGGGAATCGCCTTTTCACTTCTCCAGCTGCTCCATCACTTCCACCTTCGTCGGGAAGCCATTTCCACTTACTCCGAAGCTTTCCAACACTCCGGCGAAGCCCCTCGGCCATTGATGACTTCAACTCCAAGCTTTCCTGCAGAGTTGGTGAAGTAGATAACCTAGAGAACGGACTTAAAGGCCTTCGAGGTGACAGATCGTTGGTACCGAAAGCCTCCTTGGACTGATCCCGGAAGTGGATTGACAACTCGCTACTCCGGCCACGACCCGCAGTGGATCTTCATTCTCTTTTGGTTTACTCCTCTTCCCCTTCCTCTGTGTTATGAATGTTTTGAGCAGTGTAATGAACATTTCCATCCCTGAATATCAAGTTTACTTTCCAAGTTAATGGAATGTTAGTTTCTTCTTATGCTTGTGAGTTCTATCTGTGAATGCGCCTCACTCACCCCACATCCACTTCATTCCTGTGCCTTGTCCGATTGCAATCCACACAAGAACGCTGCAATCCATTAGTTTCCCTTCCACTCGCCCAACTGAAGTTCGGCATAGCGGCCAACAAACCCACTTCACCTTGCGAAGCGGTGCCGTCGACCCGCATAGTTTTTTACTAGTTCAGTAGATCAAACATCCACGATCTCCCTAGTCCACTATTTCCTTTTTGTTCTATTTTTAACTCTCAGAACGATATTCTCAGTATTGTTGTCGTTCTACGCTAATTGCATTCCTCAAGAGACCGACACTTGGGGATTTACTCCCAAAACTTTATTACTTGTGCGACCGGTGCGCTTGTCGTATTACACGCATCAAGTTTTTGGCGCCGTTGCCGGGGAATGCAACTGTAGAGCGACTTCGGATGACTTCCAATATTGTTATCAGAGTTAGTATTGTTTTGTTTTGACTGCTGTTTCTTCTAGTGTGTAGTGTTTGCCGCAGTGAATGCAAGGCCGAGCTACAAGAGATTTTGTCATCTACGACCCAGAGATCGAACGTACTCTCTTAGCATGAAGACGCGCCGCAGCCATCATTTTTGCTCCAATGGGAGACCAGCTGAATCTGGATGCAGGCAACCGAGTTGGAGGGCTACCTCATGACGATGAAAATGAAGTGAATCCTCCCCAGGTCCGCACCATCAGGGATTATACTACACCCACTGTTGGGAGTATATACCCCGGTTTCGGACCTGCTATTACCAATCCTCAGATCGAGATTAAACCAGCTATTTTGAATATTATTCGGAACAACGCTCAGTTCTCCGGAATGGCCACTGAAGACGCCCATCTTCACCTTACAGAATTCTCCGAGATATGCGCCACGTTCCGCTACACTGGAATCCCAGATGAAACAGTCAAGCTCCGTCTCTTCCCTTTTTCATTAAGAGACAAAGCCAAGACATGGCTTCACTCCCTTCCACCTGGAACAGCCACCACCTTGGAGGCTCTGACTACAACATTTCAAGCTAAGTTCCATCCGGTGGATCGGATCGTGAGCTTGAGGCGCGCAATAGCCAACTTCCGGCAAGCCGATCAAGAAAGTTTAGCCGAAGTTTGGGAGCGTTTTAATGAGCTGCTGAGGAAGTGCCCTAATCATGGATTCCAAACGTGGAATCTCGTCGAAAGTTTCTACTTTGCTATTGATCCCCACCACCGAGCCATGATCGATGCTGCCTCCGGAGGAACAATCATGAATCTTGCTCCAGATGATGCTCTGAAAGTCATACAAGACACCGCAACCCACAGTGCGTACTGGACTGCTGGAAGAAACATCCCACGAAGTACCAGTGGAGTGTTTGCCTTGGATATCCCCAAGCCTGCTCCTGCCGCCCCAGTGATGGCAATCTCATGTCAAGGGTGCGGAAGCACTGATCATCACAACTTCGAATGCTTAGGAGTTGAGGTACAAGACGAATCTTTGTTTTTGAATGAATCTGCTAATTTTGTTGCCAATCAAAACAGGGGAGTGCCATACGGGAATACTTACAACCCGGGGGTGAGAAATCACCCAAACTATTCTTGGAATCCTAACACATCTGGCCAAAGATGGCAACCGGGGCAGCATCAAAATGATGCGTATGCTTCCGGTAGCCAACCGCGGCCGCCTCAACCGAATTATTCCCAAGGGCCCCCCATCGTTAAGAAAAATTCTTTGGAAGAAATGTTCGAGAAGTTTGTTGAGATTTCCCATACCAACATGACAAATCAGGCCGCCTCGATGCGCAAACTGGAGGCACAATTGGGCCAATTGGCTCAAGTGGTTTCCGAGCACACCCAAGGCACCTTACCGAGCAACACTGAAAAGAACCCCCATGAACAGGTAAAGCGCCTTGGGGAGGACACTTCGGGAAATCGCAACGAACTTGTCATTAATTGTAAAATCAATAACATCGACACTCCAGCATTATGCGATTCCGGGGCGTCCAGCAACATACTCACTTTGCAAGATGCGGCAAAGATGCAGTTACAAGTTGACATTGAAAATCTGAAATCACTTATCTTAGCTAATGGAAATCTGGTTGACACGGAGGGCGGTGTGCGGGACGTTGAAATTGAGGTTAACGGCACCAGTATCACCACTGACTTTCAGGTTTTGGGACCACAGGACAATAACTCCATTCCTATATTAGGAGTCCCATTCCTAACAGCCAGTGGCGCATCCCTCGACTTTTCCAAAGGCCGTGTCACTTGGCCAAACGAAGAGTCCACCCTCGATAAAACATCCATACATTTTTCTTCCATCCCAAATAACATTTCTCTGAGTGTCACAGATGTCAAGCTGGATTCAGGCCCCCCCGCATTGGAAGCACATCTGGAGGAGATGCCAAAGAACGGACTTTCTCCGGAAGTCGATGAGAAGAAGGAACTACTGGTCCACGAAGGGATCAATTGCACCAAAGCCACGACTGCCTTTCTACTGCCAGCCAACTCTGTTGTTGAGCATGGCGAACTAAGTTTTATTCGGGAGAAATACCTGGACAATAATTTGTATAATTCTGTTAAACGATCTGTAACTTGGGCATATCCGGTTGCCGTTACGGTGCCGGATAGGCCGCCGCCAACCACGACTGCCATAATTTGGCTAATACAATTTGGTCCACCCCACAGACAACCCTACCTTCTGTGTTTTGATTGGAAGCTTTTGTTTCTCCCACAGGTGGAGAAACTGAAAGAGCTCAATTTTGACAAGTAACTTCCTACCCGCTATTTCTCCTCTTTGGAATGTTTATTTTTACGCTTTAAGAAGAGCGCTACACTGCACTTTCTGTTGCATTCCAGTTTCTTATTTACTTATTTCTTGCTTTTTGGTTGCACACACTGAATCACCCACACGAGTGCGCTCTTACCCACGCGCACAACCCGAGTTAAATTCATTGCTTTTGTGTAAACTTTAAAATAGTGGTACTGGCTTAGGATTTCAGGATTGAGTCGTTCGAAACTCATGCAGTGCTCCTAATCGAATACTCATGGTTTGTGTAGAGTTAGGATAGAACTAATTTTTCTTTATGCTCGTAGAATTATTCATTTCTGCTCACGTCAATATTGTTTGTACTGCTCAAAATCTGAATCTGGGATAATCAAACGATAGTGTAGGAATGTGTGTAGCCGCCACTAGACTCGTATTGCTCGAGTCGGGGGGAAGGATCATCTTTCTCGATGGCTAAGAACTTCCCCTAAGCTACTCTCGAAGCATTGGTGCACGGTTAGTTAAGCGTGAGCATGACGTAGGCCTTCTTTTTGGCTAGTTTGAGCCTTGTTTAGCCATTCCAACCTGTTAGCCATTGCATGCCAAATTTGTGCCTACCCTTCCTTTAATCCAGCTCCACTCACTTTCACCAAGGCCTGAAGCTAAACTCACCTTCGCAATCAAATGCTTGAGCTGATTTGTATTTCCTGTTTTGCCGAGGTTGTGATTAGTGGACATTGTTTTGGGGGGTGCTGATTTTAATCCCGTTTTGATTGCTTCGTTTGGGGATTACTAGCGCACAAAACAAAACAACAGTTTATGAAAATAAAAAGCTGATTCGCGCAATAGAAAAAACGAATATTTATATGAAAGAATTGCTTTGAGATCTTGATCCCCATCCTCTTTTTTGAATTTGGTCGGGTTCAGCCGTGTTCACACCCGGATTTCAAGCTAAGTCTGGGGGCGTGTGCCCCATTCTTTTCTAAGTGGCTGTTTTGGTTTGGGTTGTTTTCGCTCGCTTTTGTTGAATAGAGCCTTCATGTTTATCTTTGACCACCAAGCCGTTGCCTAAGCCCCATTTCCTCCTAAAAGTCCTACTGATTCACGCTTGAGTCTAACCCGCGCCGTGGAGAGAGTGTGAACATGCAAGCGTATGGTCCCCGACATTGGTGGATTCCTTTGGAGGTGATCCTGAGTCCCGAACTTTGGCAATGCTCACCTTAGTGGCCTGCCTACTTTCTTCCTGCACATGATCGCACGATTCTCCAGAATTCTAATTTTGAGCAATTACAATATTTATTTACGTCCGTCGAATAGTTTAAACTACGTTTTATAATTAAAAAGTTTTTATATTACATCTTCTATACTCATGATATATTTGATTTCTCGTCTTACTTCTTTCTGAAATTGCTGAGCCAATTAGTTATCTTCGAGTCCATGGAGTGATGATTTGCTCGGGACGTGCAAATGGTTAAGTCTGGGGGTGTGATGAGTCCACATTTTACACTGATTTTTGGACTCATCTGGGCTAGTTTTTTCGCCTTAGCACTACACTTGAGAGCCTTTATTGCTTATTTGTGTTTATGTACCTATTTCACGCTTAATTGCATTGTAGGCCCGCTTATGTGTGCTTTCTGTGTTTCCATTTTGTTGTTATTCTCTAGCCCTATCTCGGGGATGTGGTGTGCACGTTCTGGTGGCCTTTCTGCCCCTTCTGCTGGTACAGTGGTCGTGTGCGTGTTCCGGGATGGTTGTGAAACAGGAATACTGCGCACGATCAGGGGATCTAATGTGCACGACCACTGGTCGTGCGCCCCCAATCGTGCGCACTACTCTACATTTTCTATAGAATCAGTCTGGGGTAAGCGCACGACCACTGGTCTTACTGCGCACGACCACTGGTCGTGCGCCACTGTTCGTGCGCATTACACCCCCTTTTTCATAACCCTGTCTCGGTAATCGCACGAGCACTGGCCCTAGTGCGCACGACCACTGGTCGTGCGCCACTGCTCGTGCGCTTCTATGCTGATGCTTCTTGTCCAGGTTGCAGGTTTATTTGGAAAAGCCGCACGATCATCGACCTACAGTGCGCACGACCACTTGTCATGCGCCACTGATCGTGCGCACTGCTTCTGCTGCCTCCGTATATAAGGCCCTGCTCCGCATTTTAGGTCAACGTCTGTCATTTGCTGCGATCGGAGAGTGCGCGGGAATCGCCTTTTCACTTCTCCAGCTGCTCCATCACTTCCACCTTCGTCGGGAAGCCATTTCCACTTACTCCGAAGCTTTCCAACACTCCGGCGAAGCCCCTCGGCCATTGATGACTTCCACTCCAAGCTTTCCTGCAGAGTTGGTGAAGTAGATAACCTAGAGAACGGACTTAAAGGCCTTCGAGGTGACAGATTGTTGGTACTGGAAGCCTCCTTGGACTGAGCCCGGAAGCGGATTGACAACTCGCTACTCCGGCCACGACCCGCGGTGGATCTTCATTCTCTTTTGGTTTACTCCTCTTCCCCTTCCTCTGTGTTATGAATGTTTTGAGCAGTGTAATGAACATTTCCATCCCTGAATATCAAGTTTACTTTCTAAGTTAATGGAATGTTAGATTCTTCTTATGCTTGTGAGTTCTGTCTGTGAATGCGCTTCACTCACCCCACAACCACTTCATTCCTGTGCCTTGTCCGATTGCAATCCACACAAGAACGCTGCAATCCATTAGTTTCCCTTCCACTCGCCCAACTGAAGTTCGGCATAGCGGCCTACAAACCCACTTCACCTTGTGAAGCGGTGCCGTCGACCCGCATAGTTTTTTACTAGTTCAGTAGATCAAACATCCACGATCTCCCTAGTCCACTATTTCCTTTTTGTTCTATTTTTAACTCTCATAACGATATTCTCAGTACTGTTGCCGTTCTACGCTAATTGCATTCCTCAAGAGACCGACACTTGGGGATTTACTCCCAAAACTTTATTACTTGTGCGACCGGTGTGCTTGCCGTATTACACGCATCACTCTTTAACATATTTGTTAAATTTTCTCAAAGCGGTCAGCAAGGTAGCCTAAAGACAAATTAATATTCTCAGAACTACCCAGTGCACACTTTGATCATGTGGAAACCTAAGGAGAAAGTTTAATACCAACCACAAATGGAAGAATAAGCATGTCTTATATTCATTCACACTTCTTTACAAGGCGAGGTATACATAGCGAGACCTGATTTTGCTAGTACACAAGCTACAAACAGAAAGAACAAAACAAGCCGGGCGAACAGCACTGGAGTCCGTCGAGACCGCCTAGTCCGCCAAGGTTGCCGAAGCCGCCCGAGCTGTAACTGCTACAAGCCGAATAGCATACGGAGTCCGCCGAGACAGCGAGGTAAAGCGGACACACCATTATTCGCTGCCTGCTGAAGAACTGAGGAACAGACCGCCTACCCGCCTGAGACCGGCGGACAGGTTATTGGAACTTGAACAAGCTGAAGTAGAAAACTGACAAGCCGCCGAAGTGACCAGCTGAGACCGCAGAGACCGCACACTTCAATGCCCAACTCCTGGCTCCTTGAAGCCAGCTGCGCGACCTACACACAGCAAATCGTCAGTACTACTCAACCCGCACGGACAGAAAACTGCAGATCACAACACTTGCCCCATCCCAACTTACTGTTCACTCTGTTATTATAGATGTGCCGGAGGGGGGGGGGTTCTATTTATAGGAGAGGTGGGGAGTGTGGTCACCACCCTAGTGCATAGAATCACCACCCCAGCCCGTGCACTAGCAAAACCTCCGTCCGTTGGGTCTGCAAAGACTTAACTGGATTCCAAGACAACCGCTAGGAGCAAGGTACCGATGTTCACTACTGGGTGGTCTTGCACCAGACCACCCACACTATGTGGACACGATACAGTCCGTACAGTCCGCCCACAACATCACATGGACAGCCACAACTCCTTCAGTGACAGTCCGTACAAGTAAGAGGCAGTCCGGACAGTACAAGTGCAAAGCCTCCATCCGCTACAAGCCCATGACCAAAGGAAGTCCGCCCGGTCAACAACAAACTTGGCGGGTACTGCGGACACGCTGGACTTGTCACACAATGTGACCAAGTCCAGTAAATCACCAAAGGCCTAGCGCGAGCACGGCGGACAAGGCCCAATCCGCCAAGACTACTCGCACAGCAGCCCAAATAACTGGCCAAATGCCGGAATCCAACATCAGTCCGCGCAGTCCTCCACAGAAGCTAACACCTGCTGTACTACCAGATCTTGGCAAGGGCCACAACTAAACTCCAAGGCCATTCTGTAAGACCCCCCCCCCCTACTAAGGAGGCTACCCAGTCTTATGCCCAGAACCGCCGTCTTATGGTGGCACTAACGCACAGGTTAGTCGACACCGCAACACGCCGATTCTGCAGGCTAGTACGATCATAAACCTGTAGGCCAATATGAGAAAAGAAGAATACATAGCAGAGTACAACACAGCTAGTCCACAGTCACAACACATATATGTAATATATGAAAAGAAAGTAGCAGTCCAAATGAGTACAGAAAATTAAATGAAGAGTAATAAGGGCTTATGCCCAGTACATCAAATCAAATCTCTCTCTCTCTCTCAACTCTAACAATGGAAGATATCTATCATCACCAAGTCATCCCACCTGAGGTAACTCTACAGTAGTAGTAGTAGTAGGTGGTGGCATCAACTCCTCACATCCTGCCATCTCGTCCTGCTGGTCGTGCTGGTACTCCATCATCTCGAGCTCCTAAAAATAGTTTGGTCACCGTAAGTCATTTCCTCCACACCTCGCCACGCAACTCCTAGGCACCGTGCGGGTGGACGAAGCGGAGGACAACAAGGGGTATCAAGTATAAACAGGTGACAATGGCACTACGCTAACAAGTAAATGAGGAGTAATAGTAGTACTACTCTAGCAGTTCTATGTAAGAAGAACAAGTACAGTAAGTAAGGTATAAAACTGAGTAAGTAGAACAAGTGCAGTACGGTAAAGTAGGTAAAGGACTGAAATCAAGTGCAGGAAAGTAAAACTATGCTACAACTACTATACCATCATAATTCGTACCTTAACTTATAAAAATGTCCATACAAATTTATAAGTTACGGTTTCTAGGAAATTTAACTTATCATATAAAAGAGCCCATACTAATTTATATGATAAGGATCTATGAAGCGTATGACCTAATATGGATGAATATTTATGATGCAATTATGCATAGACAAGTACAACTCACACACAGCGACTCTGTGATCACAGACCTTTAGTGCCCACTTTTTGAGAGCTAGCTTCACTCTTGTGTACCACCGCTGTGGCTACGGCAGCAACGGAGCTGACATCTCCACTTCTAGGTCGGTATGCACACTACCAAACCTTAGACCCCACTCATACGCCTCTGTACACGTCCAAGGTGCACTCTAGAGTCTATGCGTACGTACTTTGCTGACAACCCGTCAGTCTTGTTGGGTAGGGTATGCGTTATCGGGATCGTCCTCTATACCTCAGTGTAAAACAACCAACTGGCCCCTCTAACCCTCACACCCGCCTGGTGCACCGTACTACCATAGGTGTGACGAACGGCCAGTATCGCATGCCCCGCCACTAAATTTATGCACATGCAAGTATTTCATCCCGAGCCTCCAGCTCGCAGGACCAACCTGTCCTGAATCCATCAAACCCTACACGGGTGAGCATTTATCACAATCCATCCAACCCTACACGGGTGAGAATGCATAATAGTGCCTTTATTCCAAATCCCTCAAACCCATCACGGGCGAGAATGAATCACAATGTCCTAATCTATTAGACTACTCTTGTCTATGAGTTATTATACTTAGCGGTTTAAGGTTAATCCCATGACTACCCAGGGTATACCCGGTGAAGGGCTCTTGGGGGCACTAGGAACTTTGATGGAATTACTCCCAAAGCTCCCTTTCTCAAGGATATTTACTTTATTTGATGGCTACCCAAAATTCACCCCCAGCTCTCGTTATTACTCTTGAGTGATCCTAATGACTTAAGATGTTCTCAGAAGGGCGACGGTCTTCCGCCGGCCTCCACTCAAGATGCTATCCAAGACTTGCACTTTACTCTCGTCACTAAGACAACTCTGTCCACCAGGGTCATATTCCAATTGAAGTCTCTAGCTCATTTATTGATCTATCCCCCGGTGGTCCTTACAACATGACCTACTTACACTATGCGCAACTCATGACCTAATATCACCCCGAAATGGAACTTCCAATTCCTTCGGCAACCTGCCCCTAATTATTTATCCTAGGATGGTATGGGCTAATGAAGTGAGCCCATTAAATTTCATAATTTTCCTAAGTCATTAAGGCCTCTAATTAAATCATTTAATTAATCCCCTATGTCATTTAATACATGAAGTATCACAAATTATAATCCACTGACCTAAGGAATTTTTCCTGAGTTATATCTTAGTGAAATATTGCTGTCTACAAAAATGTATAGTTTTCCTTTGATTATTTATATTTATTCCTTAATTAATACAAAATTCATACAATTGTCATTTTCCAAATGAAGTATAAGGAATACATTACTAAAAATTCTAGGAAACTTACAAAGTATATTTATCATGAATTTACGGCTAATGGCAGAGTTTCATCAACATCTACAATGTAATGGCCTAAAAATTTCAATTCTTAATAATTTATGAAAATACCATTATAAGGTTTCAAAAATTATCTATTAGTCCAAAAATGCTGAGAAAATTATACAAGGTTATTCATACTCAGATATATCGTCAAGAATTCTTCCAAAATTTTCTACTAAGTATTTTCACCAATTTATTAATTAAGTAAGATGAGTGTAAAAAGGTAATTTCCACATAACTAATATAAAATTCTTCAAACAGAGACATAAAAATTTAAAGGAGTTAAATCTAACCTAATATTGACCTTGACAAAAATTGGGAATTTTGTCTCAAAGATGACCTATTTTTACTTTTATTTTTCAAAAAGGTTAATTATTCCAAAAATTCCAAATAATGAGATTTTTGCTTCCAAAAATCCCATTATTACAATGTGGGGTATAACTCACCCTAATGGGCCCCTCAATTCAATATCATGATTTTTGGATGTTCCAAATAGGCTTAATTCACAATATATCAAAATTAGCTATTTGCACCCCAAGCCTATATATAAACAACACATGCAAGTGAGTTTACCCAATATGTAGTGGTCCAAATGTGCTGAAATGTTTACCATGCACATGAATAGTCCCCAAGGACATGCCACCAAAATTTGGGGCCATTTGGAGTCAAAACCCTCCAAATATTTTATTTATTAAAATTTTTGTATTATGAATAAAACTATAGAAGCAGCTTTCCCAGAAATTCTCAATTTTTGGCAGGGGCTAAATATGCCCTAAACATGAATGCACCCAAAATTTGGGGTCATGTTGATTTCTGTTTTGGCTTGGGCATCAAATTGAAGTTCTGCCCTTGCCTAGAACCAGTCCTAGGAAAAATGACCTACAAGGCAGTATACTGCTCCAAATTACATGATTATGGTGTCAATGTAAAGCTAAGACATTAAGCTACAATTTTTATTTAAGGTTCAGGTTCTGGAAATGCCTCTAAGAGGCCTAAAATAGCCATGCAAAAGTAATGAATAAGTGTGACAAAATGTGTATTTATATACTATAACTTATTTGATTTAATAATAATTGGGCCGCACGAATCTTAAAGCCTAAACGACGGTATCGGTTCATCGTCCCAAAATGGCCAACGGTCCAGATTGATTCTAGCTGGCCGCTTTTGCTCGCTTTTTCCGGCCAGTTGAGCCACCACCACCGCCGACGGATGTCTCCACCACTTTCACTGAGGTGGCGGATAGCGGTTTCGGGCGATGAGGCCGCCGGAATTTGCTCCTCAGGAGAACCCGAGCAAGAAGAAAAACTCGTCAATTTCTCATTTTCCTCTCATGGTATCGGGCTCAATTGAGCCTGATGTCCCTCCCTAAAGATATATAAATCTAGTACGAGTAGAGGGGAGGCGAAACGGACCCGAATGGCGGCATGACGGGGAGGTTGGCGTTGGTTGGCCATGGATGAGCTGCTCCGACGATCTCCTGCTCAAAATCCCAATTCTCCACCAAAATCTTTGCTCCAGGACTCATTCTCCACTCGATTATACCCTCTGAAGGTGATGGTGTTGTCCGTTTGAGCTGGAGGTGACTGTATAGGGAGATACAATCAAGGTGAGCTCAGTTTGGGGCTTTGGAGGCTTCACCCTTGGTGCCAAGTGGCCCCCATGCTGCCAAATTCTCTGGAATTCAATGAGGACGCCAGCCGGCACAATTTTGTGGTGATGGAGCCAAGTGGCCTCTTCTTCTTAACTCAACTTCTCTCTCCTAAAATTCCCACTTTACCCTCATGCATGTGTCCCTCTATTCAAAACCAGAGGGTAGGGTTGGTCATTGTCCATTCGGGCTGGCCATGGATTAGGTTTGGTGGGCTTGGCCCAAAGGGAGTGGGCTTAGCCCTCATTTTCTCCTTTAGGTTAATTAGGTTGACTTGGGTTGACTTAGTCAACCATGATGAGTGGGCTGACCCCACTTGGTGGTCATGTCTCTAATGGCACCACCCAACTTGGGTTGGGTCAATGTGGTTCCCTACTTGGGCTAATCAGGCCTATATGTATAGGTTTGACCAAATTAAGGCCATGGTTTACTTTGGTCAACTAGTGTCAAAGGGTTGACCTAATGACATGCCCTAGGGTCCACTTAGATTATTTTAGTGTTAGGGAAATGTGGTGGGGTCATGGTGTGGCTAGGGTTCCTATTTAGGCTAGTTTGACTTTGGCCCCTTAGTGGGCCCGCGTGGCTACAACCCACTACCTAGGGTCAAACCTAGCTAAATTCCCTATCACCCACCCCATGCCTAACCCAATCTAAGTTGATGGGTCTAAACATAACATGGGATGTTACAAATCCCAATAAACAAGAAAATAATTTCGTCCCCGAAATTTAAGTTCGGGTCTACGGGGTTCTACTTGCAAGAATTATAAGAAATTTAAAACGCATAAACTAAAGTATACCTGAAGTGAATAGCTCTGGGTGTTGCTCCATCATCAGATCCCTCGGTTCGCAGGTGTGCTCCTCCCGTCCATGATTGGACCACAACACCTTCACGAGAGGGACCTTCTTCTTCCGCAACACTCGGACATCTGTATTATCAATATGGATCGGCTCCAATCTGTCGGATCTGTCTGGCGCTATCGGGTCGGCTGTAGTAGTAATGTGCTGCTCTGGCCGTAGGAGAGATCTTCGCAGGGAAGAGACAAGGAAGACGTCGTGTAGGGTACCAAACTCCGGGGGCAGCTGCAGTCGGTAGGCTAAGGGGCCGATCCGCTCTAGGATCAAGTATGACCCCATGTATCGAGGACTGAGCTTCTTGTGCCTCCGCACCCGAGAGACACCATGTACCGGACATATCTTCAAGAAAACTCTGTCTCCAACCTGGAACTCCACCTTTCGGTGCCGAGCATCATAATACTTCGCCTATCTGCTCTGGGCCTCTAGCAGTCGATCCCTGATCAAACGAACCTGAGCCTCTGTATCCTTCACATAATCAGAACCAAGAGCCTTGGTATCCACATCCTGAACCCATGACAGCGGTGTCCGGCACCTCCTCCCATAAATAGCCTCATATGGAGCCATCCTGGTGCTAGCCTGGTGGCTGTTATTGTAGGAGAACTCGATCAATGGTAGCAGCCTCTCCCAAGGTTTCCCCGTATCCAATATGCATAGGCGGAGTAGATCCTCCATGGTCCGGATGGTCCGCTCGGTCTGTCCATCGGTATGCGGGTGGAAGGCGGTAGTAAACGTAAGTCGAGATCCCAAGTAAGCATGCACGACCCTCCACTCTCTCTAAGTGAACCGACCATCACGGTCTGAAACAATCGTCCTGGGGATGCCATGGTATCTGACAAACTACTCCATGAATAATCTCACGAAAACATCAACTAGCGCATCCTTCCTGACTGGAATAAAGCATGCCACCTTGGTCAGTCTGTCTACTATGACCCATATAGAATCATGCCCAAAGTGGGAGCGAGGTAGTCTGTGCACAAAGTCCATAGCAATGTCCTCGAACTTCCACTCTGGGACTGGCAACGGCTGTAATAAACCTCCTATGCTCTTGCATTCTGCCTTAATGCGCTGGCATGTCTCACAATATGTCACAAGTGGGTGATCTCCCTCTTCATCCCAGGCCAATACATAGTCTTCCGTAAAATCTACCCACATCTTGGTGATGCCGGGATGCACTGAATATCTGGAGCAATGCGCCTCTATAAGTATATCATCCCGGATACCACCCCCTGTTGGTATATAAATGCGTCCACGGAACTAAAGGAGATCATCCTAGAGCATGTAATCCTCAACCTTTCCCCTTTCCAGGGCACTGAAAATCGGCTCCAATGTAGCATCTAGCCTCTGATGCGCCACAATGCGCTCCCGAATGTCATCATCACTGATCAAAGTGCTCAGGTACTCTCGATATCCTACTGGTTCGGCCTCAGAAACCATGGTAATATGGATGTCGTCCATCATCTGTATCAGCTCCATATCTATCATCCGAGGCTCCGGCACAGAGGTGCCGACCCTCCTGCTCAATACATCTGTTACTGTGTTTGCCTTCCCCGGGTGGTAATGAATCTGGTAATCATAGTCACAGAGAAACACTAGCCATCTCCTCTGTCGCAGGTTTAGGTCCTTCTGCGTATCGATGTACTTGAGATTCTTGTGATCTGAGAAAATATCACAATGAATCCAATACAGATAATGCCGCTATATCTTTAGCGCAAATATAACAGCCCCTAGCTCCAAATCGTGTACCGGATAGTTATGCTCATGCTTCTTCAACTGTCTCGAAGCATAAGCGATAACATGTTCGTGCTGCATCAGTACAACACCCATCCCTTCGTATGAGGCATCCGTGTAAATCTGAAGTCCCTCACTCCCAGATGGGAGTGCAAGGATAGGGGATGAGGTAAGTCGATCCTTCAACTACTGAAATGCTGCCTCGCACTGCTCTGTCCATGTAAACTCTGCATCCTTCCTCGTAAAGGTCGTGAGGGGGAGTGCTATCCACGAGAACCCCTCCACGAACTTACGTTAGTAACCTGCTAATCCCAAGAAACTGCGAATGTCGGATGTTGTCTTCGGCTGTTGCCAATCCCTTATTGTCTCTATCTTCGTTGTATCCACCGCCAATCCAGCTCCACTGATCGCATGCCCCAAGAAGGCCACCTCCTGTAGCCAGAACAAGCACTTCGAAAACTTTGCATACATCTGGGACTCCCGCATCCTTTGCAAACCCTGTGTCAAATGCTCTGTATGCTCCTCCTGAGTCCGGGAATAGATCAAAATATCATAGCAGAGAACAACACAGCTAGTCCACAGTCACAGCACATATATGTAATATATGAAAAGAATGTAGTAGTCCAAATGAGTACAGAAAATAAAATGAAGAGTAATAAGGGCTAATGCCCAGTACATCAAATCAAATCTCTCTCTCTCAACTCTAACAGCGGAAGATATCTATCATCACCAAGTCATCCCACCTGAGGTAACTCTGCAGAAGTAGTAGTAGTAGGTGGTGGCATCAGCTCCTCACGTCCTGCCATCTCGTCCTGCTGGTTGTGCTGGTACTCCATCTCCTCGAGCTCCTAAAAATAGTTTGGTCCCCGACAATTAGTCAAAGAGACTAAGTCGTTTCCTCCACACCTCGCCTCACAACTCCTAGGCACCGTGCGGGACGATGAAGCGGAGGACAAAATGGGTATCAAGTATAAACAGGTGATAGTTGCACTACGCTAACAAGTAAATGAGGAGTAATAGTAGTTGTACTCTAGCAGTTCTATGTAACAAGAACAAGTACAGTAAGTAAGGTATAAAACTGAGTAAGTAGAACAAGTGCAGTACTGTAAAGTAGGTAAAGGACTGAAAGCAAGTGCAGGAAAGTAAAAGTATGCTACAACTACTCTACTATCACAATTCGTACCTTAACTTATAAAAATGCCCATACAAATTTATAAGTTACGGTTTTCAGGAAATTTAACTTATCATATAAAAGAGCCCATACTAATTTATATGATAAGGATCTATGAAGCGTATGACCTAATATGGATGAATGTTTATGATGCAATTATGCACAGGCAAGTGCAACACACACACAACGACTCTGTTATCACTGACCTTTAGTTCCCACTTTTTGAGAGCTAGCTTCACTCTCGGGTACCACCGCTATGGCTACGACAGCAGCGGAGCGGGCATCTCCACTTCTAGGCCGGTATGCACACTACCAAACCTTAGACCCCTCTCATACGACTCTTTACACGTCCAAGGTGCACTCTAGAGTCTATGCATACGTACTTTACTGACAACCTGTCACTCTTGTTGGGTCGGGTGTGCGTTATCGGGGATCATCCTCCAAACCGCAGTGTAAAACAACCTACTAGCCCCTCTAACCCTCATACCCACCTGGTGCACCATACTGCCATCAGTGTGACGAACGGCTAGTATCGTATTCCCTGCCAATAAATTTATGCACATGTAAGTATTTCATCCCGAGCCTCCAGCTCGCAGGACAAACCTGTCCTGAATCCCTCAAACCCTACACGGGTGAGCATTTATCACAATCCCTCCAACCCTACACGGGTGAGAACGCACAACAGTGCCTTTATTCCAAATCCCTCAAACCCGTCAGGGGTGAGAATGAATCACAATGTCCAAACCTATTAAACTACTCTTGTCTACGAGTTATTATACTTAGCGGTTTAAGGTTAATCCCAGGACTGCCCAGGGTATACCCGGTGAATGGCTCTCGGGGGCACTAGTAACTATGATGGGATTACGCCTAAAGCTCCCTTTCTCAAGGATATTTACTTTAGTTGATGACTACCCAAAATTCACCCCAGCTCTCGTTATTACTTTTGAGTGATCCTAATGACTTAAGATGTTCTCAGAAGGGAGACGGTCTTCCGCCGGCCTCGACTCCAGATGCTATCCAAGGATTGCACTTTACTCTCATCACTAAGACAACTTTGTCCACCAGGGTCATATTCCAATTGAATTCTCTAGCTCATTTATTGATATATCCCCCGGTGGTCCTTACAACATGACCTACTTATACTATGTGTAACCCATGACCTAATACCACCCCGAAATGGAACTTCCAATTCCTTGGGTCACCTTCCCCTAATTATTTATCATAGGATGGTATGGACTAATGAAGTGAGCCCATTAATTTTCATAATTTTCCTAAGTAAATAAGGCCTCTAATTAAATCATTTAATTAATCCCCTAGGACATTTAATACATGAAGTATCACAAATTATAATCCGCTGACCTAAGGAATTTTTCTTGAGTTATATCTTGATGAAATATTGTTGTCTACCAACATTTATAATTTTCCTTTGATTATTTCTATTTATTCCTTAATTAATACAAAATTCATGCAATTGTCATTTTCCAAATGAAGTATAAGGAATACCTTATTGAAAATTCTAGGAAAATTACAAACCATATATATCATGAATTTAAGGCTAATGGCAGAGTGTCATCAACATCTACAATGTAATGACCTACAAATTTCAATTCATAATAATTTATGAAAATGCCATTATAAGGTTTCAAAAATTACTGATTTGTCCAAAAATGCTGAGAAAATTATACAAGGTTATTCATACTCAGATATATCATCAAGAATTCTTCCAAAATTTTCTACCAAGTATTTTCACCAATTTGTTAATTAAGTAAGATGAAGGTAAAAAGGTAATTTCCACATAACTTCTATCAAAATTCTTCAAACAGAGACATAAAAATTTTAAGGAGTTAAATCTAACCTAATATCGACCTTGACAAAAATTGGGAATTTTATCTCAAAGATGACGTATTTTTACATTTATTTTTCAAAAAGGTCAATTATTCTGAAAATTCCAAATAATGGGATTTTTGCTTCCAAAAATCTCATTATTACAATGTGTGGTATAATTCACCCTAATGAGCCTCTGAATTAAATATCATGATTTTTAGATGTTCCAAATAGGCTTAATTCAAAATATATCAAAATTGGTTATTTGCACCCCAAGCCTATATATAAACAACACATGCAAGTGAGTTTACCTAATTTGCAGTTGTCCAAATGTGCTGAAATGTTTACCATGCACATGAATAGTCCCCAAGGACCTGCCACCAAAATTTGGGGACATTTGGAGTAAAAACCCTCCAAATACTTCATTTATTTAAATTTGTGTATTATGAATAAAACTATAGAAACAGTTTTCCCACAAATTCTCAATTTTTGGCAGGGGCTAAGTATGCCCTAAACATGAATGCACCCAAAAGTTTGGGGCCATGTTGATTAGTGGTTTAGCTTGGGCATCAAATTGAAGTTCTGCCCTTGCCTAGGACCAGTCCTAGGAAAAATGACATACAGGGCAGTATACTGCTCCAAATTACATGATTATTGTGTCAATGTAAATCTAAGACATTAAGCTACCATTTTTATATAAGGTTCAGGTCCTGGAAATGCCTCTAAGAGGCCTACAATAGTCATGCAAAAGTACTGAATAAGTGTGACAAAATGTGTATTTATATACTATAATTTATTTGATTTAATAATAATCGGGCTGCACAAATCTTAAAGCCTAAACGACGGGATCTGTTCATCGTCCCCAAATGGCCAATGGTCCAGATTGATTCTGGCTGGCCGCCTTTGCTGGTTTTTTCCGGCCAGTTGAGCCACCACCACCGCTGGCGGATGTCTCCACCACCTTCACTGAGGTGGGGGCTAGCGGTTTCCGGCGATGAGGCCGTCGGAATTGGATCCTCCAGCGAACCCGAGCAAGAAGAAAAACTCGGCAATTTCTCATTTTCCACTCGTGGTATCGGGCTCAATTGAGCCCGCTGTCCCTCCCTAAAGATCTAGAAATCTAGTACGAGTAGAGGGGAGGCGAAACGGACCCGAATGGCGGCACGACGACGAGGTTGGCGGCGGTTGGCCATGGATGAGCTGCTCCGACGATCTCCTGCTCAAACACCCGATTCTCCACCAAAAGCTTTGCTCCAGGACTCGTTCTCCACTCGATTCTACCCTCTGAAGGTGATGGTGTGGTCTGTTTGAGCTGAAGGTGACTGTATGGGGAGATACAATCAACGTGAGCTCGGTTTGGGGCTTTGGAGTCTTCACCCTAGGTGACAAGTGGCCCCCATGCTGCCAAATTCTCTAGAATTCAATGAGGAGGCCAGCCAGCACAATTTTGGGCTGATGGAGACAAGGCCAAGTGGCCTTTTCTTCTTAACTCACCTTCTCTCTCCTAAAAATCCCACTTTACCCTCATGCATGTGTCCCTCTATTCAAAACCAGAGGGTAGGGGCGGTCATTGTCCATTTGCGGTGGCCATGGATCAGGGTTGGTGGGCTTGGCCCAAAGGGAGTTGGCTTAGCCCTCATTTCCTCCTTTAGGTTAATTAGGTTGACTTGGGTTGACTTAGGTTGACTTGGTCAACCATGATGAGTGGGTTGACCCCACTTGGTGGTCATGGGTCTAATGGCACCACCCAACTTGGGTTGGGTCAATGTGGTGCCCTACTTGGGTTAATTGGGCCTATAGGTATATGTTTGACCAAATTAGGGCCATGGTGGACTTTGGTCAACTAGGGTCAAAGGGTTGACCTAATGACATGCCCTATGGTCCACTTAGATTATTTTAGGGTTAGGGCAATGTGTTGGGATCATGGTGTGGCTAGTGTTCCTATTTAGGCTAGTTTGACCTAGTTTAACTTTGGCCCCTTAGTGGGCCAACATGGATACAACCCACTACCTAGGGTCAAACCTAGCTAAATTCCCTATCACCCACCCCATGCCTAACCCAATCTAAGTTGAGGGGTCTAAAAGTAACATGGGATGTTACACAGTCCGCCACAGCGGACACGGCAAACACGCCAGTCCGCAAGCCCCCCGCGGATAAGGCAGCCAACCCGCCGGTTAACACAAGCTTGCAACACAAGGCTGCTGAACAAGTCACTGCCTACAGCCCGCAAACTGCAGTCCGCTCAATCTGTTTTGCAAGAAGCCTGACATCCTTGGCCATAGGCCAACCAAGCCGTACAATAGACCGAACAAAGCCACATACCAGGCCACTCAAGCTGCTTCTCAATCAGCCATGCCACCAAGACATCCAACACCCAGGCTACAACCCGCAGTCCGCCCTGGCCGCGGACTCAGACCGCTCAGGCTGCATAGTCCGCCCTCAACATCCAAGCCAACAAGACAGCCAACACCCAGGCCGCAACCCGCAGTCCGCCCAGGCCGCGGACTTAGACCACTCAGCCCGCACAGTCCGCCTGGCCTGCCCATCACCCACTTTCACTTCATAAATTTCAACACTCCACCTTGAAGTGTGAAGTGGTGATCAAGCCAAGCAAGCTACGTAACCGCTGAAAAGAACCCTTTGACAGCGGCTTCGTGAAGATGTCAGCAAGATTATCTTCACTCTGAACATGCCCGACCAGAAGAGATCCCTCCAACACCTTCTCCCTTATGAAGTGGTGTTTGATCTCAATATGTTTGGTCCTTGCATGACACATTGAATTGTTTACCAGTTTGATAGCACTCTCATTGTCACCCCGGAGCAAAGTAGGCCCTTGCACTTCTTCATGAACATCCTCTACAAGCCTTCTTAACCAGATGGCTTCCCGAGTAGCCAAGGCCAAAGCCTTATACTCAGCTTCTGTAGTAGACATGGACACTGAATCCTGCTTCTTGCTACACCATGAAATACAAGCTGAACCATAAGTGAAAACATAACCTGAAGTTGACCTCCGAGTCACCACCACAGTTAGCATCTGTGTATCCAAGCAAAGGAAAGTCTGCATCTCTACTGTAGAGGAGTCCCATATAAGAAGTTGACTTGACATACTTTAGAATGTTCTTTGCCGCTATCAGATGAGACTTCCTTGGTTCATCCATAAACCTACTTACTCGTCCAACAGCATAAGCAATGTCTGGCCTTGTAATCGTCAGGTAAATCAAGCTCCCTATAAGAGCGCTGAACACCAAAGGATCAGGAAGAATACTTCCTTCATCTCGTCGAAGCTTCAGCCCATGTTCCAGTGGAGTAGAGCAACTCTTCCCTTCGCCCATGTCAAATCGACTTACAATGCGATCTGCATACCCCTTCTGGCAAATGAGAATCCCTCACTCCTTCCTCTCTACTTCAAGACTGAGAAAGTGATGAAGCTCTCCCAAGTCTTTCATCTCGAAGCATATAGCAAGCTCGGCCCTGAGCCTAGCTACTTCTTCCTCCGAACTCCATGTGACGATCATGTCATCCACATACAACAGAAATAAGGCTTGAAGCTCCCCTTCTTTTTGACAAACATGCTAGAATACGAGTTGGAAGCAAGATACTCGCAGAATTTCAAATACTCTGCTATCATCCCATAGCAAGCTCTAGGAGCTTGCTTCAACCCGTAGAGAGCCTTCCTGAGCTTGCAGACATAGTCCGGATGAACTTCAGAAATAAATCCAAGTGGTTGATCTATGAATATGTCCTTGTCAATTTCTCCGTAAAGAAAAGCATTCTTTACATCAAGCTGCCACATCCTCCATCCCTTACAAGCAGTCAAGGCGATCACCACTCAAACTGAAGTCATCTTTGCAACCGGACTAAATGTCTCCTCATAGTCTTCTCCATACTGCTGTGAGAATCCTCGAGCAACCAGGAGAGCTTTGTATCTATCAATGCTCCCATCAGCCTTCTTCTTCAATTTATAGACCAACTTACAAGTCACTGGAGTAATGCCATCAATCTTGGGCACAAAATCTGTAACAACCCCATCTGTTCATATGATATATTCTAGAAGGTCCGGCCGGGGCCCCACAGGATATATCACAAAACAGTCGGTGAAGGTACAGGATGATACCAGAGTAGCGCATCGCACCTATCACAAGCATTCTAGCGGAAGCCTAAACTACTTGAACTCCTCATGAATGTCCACACATAAAACTCCACATTTTATACATATAGGAATGTCTTACAACATGTCAAAAGCGTTGGCCTTATGGCCTTACAGGGCTTGCAAACAGTGGCCTAAAACATATTGGCGCGCAGGCCGGCCACAATAAAAGAAAACATGCAAAAGAACACAATAGCCTTCGAGGGCTAGCAGCTAACAGCAGCAGCAACACCAGCAGGAGCATCAACCTCTGTGCGTCCCGCTCGGCTCTCCAGTACCTGTGCAAGGAACAATCCACCCACCGGTGGCAAACAAAAGCAACGGTCAGCGTTCAGCTGACCAAATTATAACGACCCTACCCCTTCTCTCGGGGCAGCGGTATTTATCCCTGCATGCATATCAGATCACAAGTATGGCAAGCTATATCATCAAAAAGTGCTTTCACGCACACAAGCCATCACAACCGTTCGCCACCCGGCCCAACGGTCCGTGCACTCAAGGCACATTCTTGGTGTTCTGGCAACCTCTTGCCCACCACCGTATCAGGGTTATCACCCAACGGTAACTCTCTTGAGCATTTACTCCATGGCGTGCAGCCGGAGTTAGTCCTCGGACACCGGGATGGCCCATAGCCCCCCATTGTGTCATGGCGCGCAGGCCGAAGACTCTTGCTATGCGCTCCAACAGACCGCACTTTTGGTCTCACGTCAGACGGACATAGCGCAGGTCGGATCCTCCACCCCCCGTTGCTCAAATCGCCTTGCCCTTTCCGCGTGCAGCGTACTCATGGCTATAACAAAGGCGCGGGTCGGTCTCACCAATCCTGTTCCTGGCATTCAAGCCTGGGTAATTCACTATACCCATTTCCTCACAGCAACAGCGGGTCTTTCCTGGGCGCACCAGTACTTCCTGTGGTTCTCTCCACAGGTGGACACCGCATAAGTACAAATGTCAGGGGTCTTTCCTGGGCACACCAGTACTTCCTGTGACTCGCTCCACAGGTGGACACCCTATGACATCAAGCATCACAAAAAGGGCCTTTCCTGGTCCCACCAGTACTTCCTGTGTCCCATTCACAGGTTGGACCCAAAACCATCACAAGGCTATTTTCCTGGGCTACCACCCCAGTACTTCCTGCTACTCCTTTTCGCAGGTATAACCCGTAGACTCCTTAACACTACACGTTTATCACGGAGTCTTCTCCGGTTCGTATGCAACATCACCAATCCAGACCAACCTGTCCAGATGGGCTTCACACAGCATGCCTATTCCGTACTCCATTTCCGGATCTATATGCACTACAAAGGGGATTTCAAGCATCCACCCATAGATTCCCAAAATCAGCCACCTCTTGGTGGGGGAAATCAAAAGATATGCCAAAAAGGAAGCCTTCACATGGCTAGGAAGAAAAGTCGTTACCCTTGACGATCGCTTCGGTGCCATGGCTTGAAAGCTTGCTTGCAAGACTCGTAAGATCGCTTCCTCCGCAACGCTGGCTTCGGATCTCTCGCCGGTAAACCGCAGCACCACCAACAGCAGCCCCCTTCCCTTCTTCCTCCTCCTTTATCTCTCTCTTTCTCTCTCTTGAAGAAAGATGAAGGCCAAAGAAAATGAGAAGTAATTCTCTGACTTCGGCCCTTAAGGAAAAAGAAGAAGAGCTTTCAGCCCTTGGATCCAGACTGAAGGAATGGACGGCCACGATTCTGCCAAAAACACAACTTTTGACCCGACACGGCCTCGAACACGGCCGTGTGCTTGGCCGTGTGCCTCAAGCGGTGGTCAACCGACTTATCCAAACCAGTGACACGCCCACGGGACACGCCCGTGACATGGGCCGTGTCACCAACACGCCTTCAGACACGCCCGTGTCTGTGGCCGTGTACCTGGGGAAAAAATCCCAAATCATCCCGAGACTTCACACGGCCTGTGACACGCCCGTGTCCCAGGCCGTGTGCCCAGACACGGCACAAAGACACACCCTGTCGAATTCTTTCGGCGGTCTGAGTTCGTCGCCTGATTTGACACGCCCTGTGACACGCCCGTGTCACGGGCCGTGTTCAACACTCGACACCCACTTCTCGACACTCGACGATCGTCGAGTAAAAATCGTCGAGCATGCGACACGGCCTTGGACACGCCCGTGTCCTGGGCCGTGTGCCTCCTCTCGACGGATCGTCGAGACCAAAAAATCGTCGAGACAAAGCCCACTCGTCGACACAACCTCGACACGCCCTGCGACACGCCCGTGTCGCAGGCCGTGTCACCTGACACGCCCTGTGACATGCCCGTGTCCCAGGCCGTGTCACCCAAATTTTCCTGTTTCAGAACTTTGGGCTGTTACAATCCTCCCCTCCTACAAGAAATTTCGTCCTCGAAATTTAAAGACAGGAAAGTAACAGAAACTAGCAAGAAAATGTAACAACATATATCTACATCTATACACGTTTATGTTACAATATTATCGCTCCAAATTACAGAAACAACTCAGGGAACTCTTCTCGCATGGTCTGCTCGCGTTCCCACGTCAGCTCTTCATGGCCGCAGTTGTCCCATCGGACTTTCACCATACCGACCGTCTTGTTCCGCAACTGTTTCTCGGCTCGATCTTCGATCCGAATGGGTCTAACTCTCGTCGTTAGTCCATACTCCACCGGCACACGATCATCCGCGATCACTTGAGCTGGATCTTTCATGGCCTTCCGAAGCACCGAGATGTGAAAGACATCATGTAATCCACCCAAGTCCGCCGACAGAGCTAGCCGATAAGCTGCTTCGCCAACTCGCTCAACCACTTCAAAAGGACCCAAATATCTTAGACTCAACTTTTTCAATTGTCGAATCCTGGAGACACCTTTGAATGGCTTGATCTTCAAGTAGACCCAATCGCCAATCGCAAATTCAACGTTCCGGTGCTTGGCGTTGTAGTACTTCGCTTGTCGATCTTGAGCAATCAGCAATCTCTCTCGGATAGTACGAATGGTTGCGTTTGCTTCATCCACCTCATTTGGTTTAACAACCCGGGCTTCACCCGCTTCTACCCAAGCCAAGGGAGTACGGCATTTCCTTCCATATAGGGCTTCATATGGTGCCATCCCAATGCTTGCCTGGTAGCTGTTATTGTATGCAAACTCGACCATATAGAGATGATCTTCCCACCTCTTTCCGATGTCAAGGGCGCACATTCGGAGAATGTCCTCCATTGTTCTGTTGGTACGTTCAGTTTGGCCATCCGTTTGGGGATGAAAGGCCGTACTGAAAGTCAACTTCGTGCCCAACAGTCGGTGAACTAGCCTCCAATCATTTGACGTAAATCGCCCATCTCGATCACTTACGATGCTCCGAGGAACACCGTGAAGTCACACAATCTGATCAACATATAACTTTGCCAAACTTTCAACCGAATCATCCCGCCTGTTCGGGAGAAAATGTGCTACTTTGGTTAGCCGGTCAACTATCACCCAAATGGAATCGTTGCCTCGCTGCGATCTTGGCAATCCATGCACAAAATCCATGGAAATATCATCAAATTTCCACACTGGGATCGGCAGTGACTTCAAATAACTGCCCGGCTTTTGGCATTCCGCCTTCACCATCGCACATGTTTGGCATTTGGCCACATATAGGGCAACATCTTTCTTAAGCCCTGGCTACCAGAAAAGCTTCTTCATATCGTTGAACATCTTTGTGCTCCCGGGGTGAACGGAATACTTGGTATAATGCGCTTCATACATCAGTTCTTCCCTCAGTTTCCCCACATTTGGGACGCACAACCGGTCCTCTTTTCGCAAAAGACCGTCATTCCAGGTGAATTTGCCTTCTGGCCCTTCATTCACATAGCGCAAGAGATCATCATCCAACTCCATGGCCCGTCGAACTCGGTCCGCAAGGTCACATTGCACCTCGGTCCAGTTTAAACATGCAGTGGCAGTGGAACTCTTGTCAACACAATAGATCTCTAATGCTTCCAACTCCTGGATAAGACGTTCATCATGTCTTTGTAACCAATTTGCTCTAGCCGGAACTCGCCGACTCAAGGCGTCCGCGACAACATTCCCCTTCCCGGGTGTATAGTGAATCTCGAAAGTGTAGTCCCCAAGGAACTCCAACCACCTTCGTTGTCGCATATTTAATTCTTTCTGTTCCAAAAGATACTTTAGGCTCTTATGATCGATATAGATCTCCACCTTCACTCCATAAAGGTAGTGTCGCCACAGCTTAAGTGCAAAAATCACCGCCGCTAGTTCCAAATCATGGACGGGATAGTTTCGCTCGTGCACCTTCAGCTGGCGTGAGCCATAAGCAATCACCTTTCCGCTCTGCAGAAGAACGCAGCCTAAACCGCTTGCTGAGGCATCACTATAAATCACAAATCCATCGGTTCCACATGGCGAAGACAACACCGGCGCCGTGGTCAACCGAACCTTCAGCTCGTCAAAAGCTCGTGCGCACTCTGGCGTCCAAACGAACTTCTGATCCTTTCGCGTCAGTGTGGTTAGCGGCAAAGCGATCCGCGAGAAGTTCTCCACAAATCTTCTATAGTAGCCTGCAAGTCCAAGGAAACTCCTGACCTCGGCCACGGAAGACAATATTGGCCATTCTTGTATGGCTTTTATCTTTGCTGGATCCACTGCAATGCCCGCTCCACTCACCACATGGCCCAAAAATGCCACTGACGATAGCCAAAACTCACATTTTGAGAACTTGGCATATAGCTGATTTTGCCTCAACGTGTTCAATACCAACCGCAAATGCATCTCATGCTCAGCTTTGGACTTCGAGTACACCAGGATATCGTCAATGAACACGATCACAAACAGATCCAGGTACTCACTGAAAATACGGTGCATCAAATCCATAAACACCGAAGGCGCATTACACAATCCAAAGGGCATGACTGTGAACTCATAGTGCCCATAACGCGTTCCAAATGCGGTTTTGGGAATGTCACCTTCCCGAATTCTTAACTGGTAATAACCAGACTTCAGGTCCAACTTCGAATAGACGGTAGATCCCACCAGCTGATCAAATAATTCATCAATCCGAGGTATCTGATACTTATTCTTCTCGGTCAGCTTATTCAATTCACGGTAATCTATACACAACCGTAACCCACCATCTTTCTTCTTTACAAAAAGCACAGGCGCGCTCCAAGGTGACATACTTGGGCGGATATAACCTTGCTCTAGCATTTCTTGTAGTTGAACCTTCAACTCAGCCATCTCTTTAGGCGCAACGCGATATGGCGAGCGGGCCACGGGTTTCGCACCTGGCACCAACTCAATTGTGAAGTCAATCTCCCGCTGGGGTGGTAGCCCAGGGAGATCCGCGGGAAACACATCAGTAAATTCTGCCACAATCGGAACCTCGCACAACGTGGCCTTAGGCTCAACAGCCTGAATTAGTGCAAAGTAACACTCCGCACCCTTCCGAACAGCTTTGACTACCTGGAGTGCAGACATCAACGTCCCGCCTACTCCTCGCATACCCGCGAACTTGGTCTCCTGTTCGGTATTCTGGCCCAACGTGATTTCTTTGGACTGGCAATCAATTATCGCATGCTGCTCCGCAAGCCAATCCATCCCAAAAATCACATCGAATTCCGATATTGGCAAAACAAATGCGGTTAAACAAAAATCCCGACTTCCTACCTGAACCGCCACATCGCAAGCTTGATCCACAAGCATCCAACAACCATTCGGCAACACCACTCTGACGCTCTCTGTCTTTGCACGACTGGGTATCCCAAGCCGCGTAAGAAACTCACTCGACAGAAAAGAATGCGATGCACCTGTATCAAACAGTGCTCGCGCCAGCGTGTCCCGAATCATCACAAAACCTATGACAACCATGTCACACACACAAACCACAAACGTAGGGGTACTAAGCTAAGTATACATACAATAGCATATGCAAAACTAACTCATACCTGTGACAACGTCACTCTGCTTGATGGCCTCCTGCAGGCCAAGATTGTAGACCCGGGGTTGCGCTTGCGAGGCAGAAGAATCCACCACCGCTTTTCCTTTCTCTGCATAAGATGCTCCCGCCTTCTTTTCACTCTTTGGCGGCATCCGGCAATCTCGCGCAATATGCCCCATCCGACCACAATTGAAGCAGGTACGAGTTTCTGGCTTGGAGGTTGCCCCTGATGTTGCTCCCGTTGCAACTGAGGAAGGAGCTTGTCCACTAGGCTTGGACTTCTTGCCCCATCTCTTCTTATAAAATGACTTTCCCGATCGGGGCGCCTTCCACTCTGGTTGCGTCATCACCAACGCTCTCTTCCCTTGCACCCTCTTCATGTCTTTTTCCAACGCTGTCGCGGTGTCAACCAATGCTTGGAAACCTTGGTTCACAGAACTGGACACAAGGAATCTCAGCTCGTCCCTCAGCCCTTCATAGAACCGATTAGTCTTCCTCTGCTCATCCGCAAAGATCGAACCCGCATACCGCCCCAAGCGAGTAAATTCATGCAGGTACGCGTCAACACTGCCCTCACCTTGAGTCAACCGTTGGAACTCATTTTCCATGGCTATCCGCTGAGCCACAGGAAGGTGCTTCGCCAGGAAGAGCCGGGAGAAATCTTCGATCGACACTTGGGTTAACGGACGACCCGCCAAATGATGCAACTCCATCTCATCCCACCATAAACGCGCTTCTCCTTCAAGCAAGAAGGTGGCTAAGGTAACCTTCTGGTGCTCCGCCATTCCTATCGCCGTCATCACTCGCTTGACGCGCGACAACCAGTCCTCAGCCTGCGTCGGGGTTCCCGCTCCCGAAAACGTAGGCGGATGGAAACTCATAAACCGTGTTAGCTGCTTCTCAGCCGCTCGAGGAACCACTTCCACGACAGGTTCAGGCCTTGCCACCACCTGTTCTGTCCTCACAGCCGCTTGTTCCTGCCTCAGTGGCTGACCTTGGATCATGGTATACAAGGCCTCCGCAACTAAACGGACATGATCTGCAGACGGTGGAGGTGTAGGCACCGCAGCTGGTGCCGTACTTTCATCAGAACGCTGGGGCTCAGACGGCCCAGCTCCACTTCGTGTCACCTAAAGGTGGACAAGACACACACATTAGCGGTCGTACCCAAGCAAACAACACAAAATAGGAACACGCAGGTTCCTCAAACATACAAAAATGCATTCCTATCATGGACATTCAGGAGTTCAATCGTAGACTTTGGTGTGCACAAACATGTGCTCGCCAGGATCGAAACCTCCCTCTGATACCAAAACTGTAACAACCCCATCCGTTCATATGATATATTCTAGAAGGTCCGGCCGGGGCCCCACAGGATATATCACAAAACAGTCGGTGAAGGTACAGGATGATACCAGAGTAGCGCATCGCACCTATCACAAGCATTCTATCGGAAGCCTAAACTACTTGAACTCCTCATGAATGTCCACACATAAAACTCCACATTTTATACATATAGGAATGTCTTACAATATGTCAAAAGCATTGGCCTTATGGCCTTACAGGGCTTGCAAACAGTGGCCTAAAACATATTGGCGCGCAGGCCGGCCACAATAAAAGAAAACATGCAAAAGAACACAATAGCCTTCGAGGGCTAGCAGCTAACAGCAGCAGCAACACCAGCAGGAGCATCAACCTCTGTGCGTCCCGCTCGGCTCTCCAGTACCTGTGCAAGGGACAATCCACCCACCGGTGGCAAACAAAAGCAACGGTCAGCGTTCAGCTGACCAAATTATAACGACCCTACCGCTTCTCTCGGGGCAGCGGTATTTATCCCTGCAGGCATATCAGATCACAAGTATGGCAAGCTATATCATCAAAAAGTGCTTTCACGCACACAAGCCATCACAACCGTTCGCCACCCGGCCCAACGGTCCGTGCACTCAGGGCACATTCTTGGTGTTCTGGCAACCTCTTGCCCACCACCGTATCAGGGTTATCACCCAACGGTAACTCTCTTGAGCATTTACTCCATGGCGTGCAGCCGGAGTTAGTCCTCGGACACCGGGATGGCCCGTAGCCCCCCATTGTGTCATGGCGCGCAGGCCGAAGACTCTTGCTATGCGCTCCAACAGACCGCACTTTTGGTCTCACGTCAGACGGACATAGCGCAGGTCGGATCCTCCACCCCCCCCCCCCCCCCCCCCCCCCCGTTGCTCAAATCTCCTTGCCCTTTCCGCGTGCAGCGTACTCATGGCTATAACAAATGCGCGGGTCGTCTCACCAATCCTGTTCCTGGCATTCAAGCCTGGGTAATTCACTATACCCATTTCCTCACAGCAACAGCGGGTCTTTCCTGGGCGCACCAGTACTTCCTGTGGTTCTCTCCACAGGTGGACACCGCATAAGTACAAATGTCAGGGGTCTTTCCTGGGCACACCAGTACTTCCTGTGACTCGCTCCACAGGTGGACACCCTATGACATCAAGCATCACAAAAAGGGCCTTTCCTGGTCCCACCAGTACTTCCTGTGTCCCATTCACAGGTTGGACCCAAAACCATCACAAGGCTATTTTCCTGGGCTACCACCCCAGTACTTCCTGCTACTACTTTTCGCAGGTATAACCCGTAGACTCCTTAACACTACACGTTTATCACGGAGTCTTCTCCGGTTCGTATGCAACATCACCAATCCAGACCAACCTGTCTAGATGGGCTTCACACAGCATGCCTATTCTGTACTCCATTTCCGGATCTATATGCACTACAAAGGGGATTTCAAGCATCCACCCATAGATTCCCAAAATCAGCCAGCTCTTGGTGGGGGAAATCAAAAGATATGCCAAAAAGGAAGCCTTCACATGGCTAGGAAGAAAGGTCGTTACCCTTGAAGATCGCTTCAGTGCCATGGCTTGAAAGCTTGCTTGCAAGACTCGCAAGATCGCTTCCTCCGCAACGCTGGCTTCGGATCTCTCGCCGGTAAACCGCAGCACCACCAACAGCAGCCCCCTTCCCCTCTTCCTCCTCCTTTCTCTCTCTCTTTCTCTCTCTTGAAGAAAGATGAAGGCCAAAGAAAATGAGAAGTAATTCTCTGACTTCGGCCCTTAAGGAAAAAGAAGAAGAGCTTTCAGCCCTTAGATCCAGACTGAAGGAATGGACGGCCACGATTCTGCCAAAAACACAACTTTTGACCCGACACGGCCTCGAACACGGCCGTGTGCCTGGCCGTGTGCCTCAAGCGGTGGTCAACCGACTTATCCAAACCAGTGACATGCCCACGGGACACGCCCGTGACATGGGCCGTGTCACCAACACGCCTTCAGACACGCCCGTGTCTGTGGCCGTGTACCTGGGGAAAAAATCCCAAATCATCCCGAGACTTCACACGGCCTGTGACACGCCCGTGTCCCAGGCCGTGTGCCCAGACACGGCACAAAGACACGCCCTGTCGAATTCTTTCGGCGGGCTGAGTTCGTCGCCTGATTTGACACGCCCTGTGACACGCCCGTGTCACAGGCCGTGTTCAACACTCGACACCCACTTCTCGACACTCGACGATCGTCGAGTAAAAATCGTCGAGCATGCGACACAGCCTTGGACACGCCCGTGTCCTGGGCCGTGTGCCTCCTCTCGACGGATCGTCGAGACCAAAAAATCGTCGAGACAAAGCCCACTCGTCGACACAACCTCGACACGCCCTGCGACACGCCCGTGTCGCAGGGCGTGTCACCTGACACGCCCTGGGACACGCCCGTGTCCCAGGCCGTGTCACCCAAATTTTCCTGTTTCAGAACTTTGGGTTGTTACAAAATCTCAGGTTTCATTTTTCTTAAGTGCAGCAATCTCTTCCTTCATGACATCATCCCACTCCTTGACTCCAATGGCCTCATTGAAGTTTACAGGCTCTCGCTCATCCAAAGGACCTGCAAAGAAGCAGGAGACAAATCTCACTACATTCCCATCACAGTACCGAGCCGGTGGCTTCACAACCCTCTTCGATCTCTGAAGAGGTTACTCCTTGCTCACTACCTATGTTGCTTCTTCAGGCTCAACGTCGCCTTAAAGCAAGCTTTGAGCAATGCTCCCCTGCTTCCTGAGCCAGAAGTCTCAGCACTAGAACTTGAAGCAACAGGAGCAGCTGGTGAGACAGCAAGCTCCTCTTCCAAGCCTTCAGTAGCCACCTTCTATTCTTCATCAACCTTGCTTCTGGTTAGCTCAACCGAGCCACCTCCATATGACGTAAGCTCGTCAAAGACAACATCTCTTGACACCACGAACTTCTTCGTCGCAGGGTCCATGCAATTGCATCACTTCTTCCGCTCATCATAGCCAATAAAGACAAGCTTTCTTGCCTTTGCCTCAAGATTTGTCCGTGAAGCATCCGGGACATGCACATAGCAAGTTAAACCGAACACCCAAAGGTGTTCCACACTAGGCTTCTCCTTCAACAACAACTCAAAAGGATTCTTCATGTTGATCGTGCTAACCGGCATCCGATTGATGATGTAAGAAGCACATGACATCCGCTCCGCCCAAAAGGACCTTGAAATGTATTTTGCATGAAGCCAGCATTTGCAAGTCTCCGTCAGATGATGGATCTTCCGCTCCGCTACTCCATTTTGTTGTGGAGTGTGAGCACAAGTGAGCTCTCATTGGATCTCGTACTTCCTGCAGAAGTTAGAAAACTTGGAGGAGATAAACTCACCACCGTTATCTGTTCTAAGCTTCTTGATCCGCAAGCCAAGCTGGCCCTCCACCAACTCCTTGAACTCCACAAACAAATGGAAGGCTTCAGACTTCTCCTTTAAGAAGTATACCCAAGTGTATCTTGAGTAGTCATCAATCAGAACGAGCATGTATCTGCTCCCACCAAGGCTTGTAGTGACGGTTGGTCCCATCAAGTCTCCATGGATGCACTCCAATGGTCTCTTGCTCCTCGTTTGTGATTTATCAAATGGAAGGCAATGAGCCTTGATGTACTGACATCCCGCGCAAACATGACCATCGCCAAAAGAAGATTGCTTATGCAAGCCTCTTACAAGGCTTCTGTTATCCATAACCTTCAGCTTATCCATTCCTACATGCCCCAGCAATTCATGCCATATAGTAGCGCTATCGTTTGATTTCAACCGATCAACATAAGAGTTAGTAGCAAGAACAAACAAGTTCTTAACTCTCCTCCCAACATGAGCAGCATCAACCTTAACCGTTGATACGCTGCAAAGTAAATTCACTTCTGTTGGCCCAAACAGAACATGATAACCTGTGTCGACCGCATTAGGCAAAGAGAAGAGGTTCTTCTTCATGCCCGGTACGTGATACAAACTCCTTAACGTGAGTGGCCCCTTAACACTACCCAAAGACACAACCCCCTCCTTCTCTACTGCATAAATAGTATTATCAGCAGTTATAATAGCTTCATTACCTGAGTAAGCTTGCAGAGAGGAGAACTTCGACTTGTCTCCGGTGAGGTGATGACCACACCCGGAGTGCACGATCCAATCATCGTTGAAGTTGACAACGGACAAGGCACGGACACAAGTGCCCGTCATGAAGGCTCCGCCCCATTCAGCTTCCTCGCTCTTAGAGCAAGCTTCCTCCTTGCCTGCAGCATGCCCAGGCTGTAGTTTGACCTTGCAGTCTCCCTTGAAGTGTCCCCACTGATGACACCTGTAGCACTTCAGGTTCTTCTTCCAATCCTTCTTAGGAGTAGCGCTCCTCTCTGACTAATGAGAAGTTGAAGGCTCATTTTCAGCAGCGGTCTTCTTCTTCTTCCCTTCCCATCACTTCTTCTTCTTGCCCGTGAAGAGTGATTCACTGCTCTCCTTAGAGACAGTGACTCCAGCCATCTGTCTTGCCAAGCTTTCCTGTGAAGCAAGCAGAAACTCAAGCTCCAGCATAGATGGTTGAGTAGCCCAACCCTGAACTGATGTCACAAAGGCAACATACTCCTTCCGAAAGCCGCATATTATGTGCCTTTTCAACTTGGCCTCAGAGATAGGCTCATCAGGATCAAGCACGATATCTTTGCACACAGACTCTTCATCTTCAAGATGTATTTAGAGATAGTCAGGTCTCCTTGAGTTGTTCTAGCCAACTCATTCTCCAGAAACTGAAGTCTACCCACATTCTTCCTATTGAACAACTCATCAATAGTTTTCCAAATGTCAGCAGCAGACATACATCCAATGATGTGATCAAACAGTTCTGGTGAAAGGCCCTCTTGAGAACAAACTCGCCTTTGCATTTGTTTTTCTCCAAAGCCTCACCTGCTCAGCAGTACCAAACACAGCAGTCACTTCCTGTCTGTCATCACCACCGACGACCTCCCATAGCTCCTCACCCAGAAGGTAACTCTTCATGTATGAATTCCACTTTTTAATGTTAGTCGGCGTCAAGAGTTCAATACCAAGACCTCTTGCATAGCTTACTTCCATTGCAACAACCGTTGGTTAAGCAAACTTCCAAAAACACAGAGCACCAACATAGGTTGATCACCACTCAAGCACAGAGCAACAACACTGGTTGAACACCGCTCAAGCAACTGAACCTGGCTCTGATACCATGTTAAATTTCTCAAAGTAGTCAACAAGGTAGCCTAAAGCCAAATTAATATTCTCAGAACTACCCAGTGCACACTTTGATCATGCGGAAACCCAAGGAGCAAGTTTAACACCAATCACAAATGGAAGAACAAGCAGTCTTATATTCATTAACACTTATTTACAAGGCGAGGTATATGTACTGAGACATGATTTTGCTAGTACACAAGCTACAAGTAGAAAGAACAAAACAAGCCGGGTGAACATTGCTGGAGACCGTCGAGACCACCTAGTCCACCAAGGCTGCCGAAGCCGCCCGAGCTGCAACTGCTACAGGCCGAATAGCACACGGAGTCCGCCGAGACCGTGAGGTTAAGCAGATATACCGTTATTTGCTGCATGCTGAAGAACGGAGGATCAGACCGCCTACCCGCCTAAGATCGGAGGACAGGTTATTGGAACATGAACAAGCTGAAGCAGAAAACTGACAAGCCGCCAAAGCGACCAGCTGAGACCGCAGAGACCGCACACTCGAATGCCCAACTCCTGGCTACTTGAAGCTAGCCGTGCGACCTGCACACAGCAAACCATCAGCACTACTCAGCCCGCACGGACAGAAAACTGTAGAACGCAACACTTGCCCAAACCCAACTTGCTATTCACACCATTACTGTAGACGTACCGGGGGTGTTTCTATTTATAGGCGAGGTGGGGAGTGTGGTCACCACCCTACTGCATAGAATCACCACCCCAGCCCATGCACTAGCAAAACCTCCGTCCACTAAGTCCACAAAGACTTAGCCGGATTCCAAGATAACCGCCAGGAGCAGGCACCGATGTTTACTACTGGTGGGTCTTGCACCAGACCGCACACACTATGCGGACATGATACAGTCCACACAGTCTGCCCATAACATCACATGGACAGGCACAACTCCTCCAGTGACAGTCCGCACAAGCAAGAGGCAGTCCGCACAGTACAAGAGCAAAGCCTCCATCCACCACAAGTCCATGACCAAAGGCAGTCCGCTCGGTCAACAGCGGACTTGGCAGATACTACGGACACGCTGGACTTGTCACAGAATGTGACCAAGTCCAATAAATCACCAAAGGCCTAGCGCGAGCTCGGCAGACAAGGCCCAGTCCACTAAGACTACTCACACAACAGCCCAAACAACCGGCCAACTGTCGGACTCCGACATCAGTCCGCGTGTAACCCCCCGAAACTCAAAGGAGCGAAGGGGGACATTTTGGGCTAGTTTGGGTTCTGGCTGCAGGCACACGGCCTGTGAGACGGGCGTGTCCCAGGGCGTGTCGAGCCTGTGTCGACACTGAGACGGGAAGTCGACACTTTGGTCTCGACGTTGTGTCTAGACTGGGCACACGGCCTGCGACACGGGCGTGTCGCACGGCGTGTCCACCCGTGTCGACACTTAGCCGCGAAGTCGACACTCTACGGTCGACGAAGTGTCGAGACATGGCACACGGCCTGCGACACGGGCGTGTCGCAGGGCGTGTCAACCCGTGTCAACACTCGTCCCAGGAGGTCGACACTTTGGTCTCGACATTGTGTCGAGACAAGGCACACGGCCTAGGACACGGGCGTGTCCAAGGCCGTGTCAGTAGCTCGACGATCTTCGCTCGACGAAGTGTCGAGTGTCGAGACCGTGTACACGGCCTGGGGTCCAGGCGTGTAGAGGTGACACGGGTAAGGACACGGGCATGTCCTAGAACCCATGCAGTGCTCGGGTTGTTTTCGGCGAAAAATGATGGGGGTACACGGCCGGCCACACGGTCGTGTCAGGTTTAACACGGGCATTTCAGCTCGAACACGGGCGTGTTCGATACCCGTGTGAGGTTCCAGGCGAGCCGATTTTGACGGCGAATGAGGCATACAGCCCTGGACACGGGCGTGTGCCAGGTCGTGTTCGGTCCAGATTGGGCATTTCAGTCCCGAATCAAAGCCGTTTGTTTCCTTATTTTGAGATCCAACGGCTGGGGGTTGTTCCTGAAGGGATATGAAAGTGCAGCTAGATCTGATATACTCTAGAGGGGGGGGGGGTGAATAGAGTATATGGTGCTTTGAAACTTTTTACAACAATTGTTGTAATAAGAGTGAGCAGGGAAGCAGTAAAATATCTAATCACAGAACTAAACTAAACAAAATCTAATCACAGAAAAATCAAGGCCAGAAACAAACATAAACACAAGCAAAACCAGAAGACACAAGGAAATATAGTGGTTCCCCTAAACTTGGGTACATCCACTCTTCTACCACCCTAGGTAGGAATCCACTACAGGATGAGTTGATCAGGTGTCCTGGGCACCAATGAGCTTTTGATAAGGTGCTCAAAAACCAAGGCAGATTTTTTGATCAGCTGTCTTGCTACCAATGAGCTTTTGACAAGGTGCTCAAAAACCAAGCTCAAACTTTTGAAGGGAGTTTGAGAAACCCTTTATAGAGAGGGGGTGAGAGAGTGATGGAAGTCTTCTCTTTCTCAAACAACTGAGACGACTATGTGGATTGTTGATGTCAAAGCTCCCCCTGAATCCTTGAGATCTTCAGGAAGAAAAGCTTTGCTGAGGGTGATAGGCCTTCAAAGATTGAACTCCAGCAATAGATGATTTCAGCAATAGCTGAAATGTTGAATGTCTGGAGTCTGGAAATATGTTGGCCTTGAACACTTTGAAAACTAAAGAGATCTGAAGATTTCTGACAAGATTGATCTCCTTGGATGTGTGTTCTTCAGAATTCTTTTTGACAGAATATTTTGAATGTCTCTCTGTAATCTGTGTTCTATGAGTGATTCAAAAATTCTGTCTTTTATTCTCTGATACAGAATATAATAACATTCTCTTTCAAGTATAGTCGTTGGCCTGCATTAATTGCATCCTTAATTGCACAATCTCTTCTGGAGGAAGGTCCATAGAAATATTCCTTGAGAAATCCCTTGAAACTTGGTCCAGAAATGAATGAAAACGGCCAGGAAATCTCTGAATTAATTGCAGAATAACTCCTTAACTGATTTGAATTTGAATTTAGAAACATCCTGGAAGTTATCTGAAATCGTCGAACTGAGCTCTGCTATCGTCGAGCTGAGCTCAGCGATCTGGAAATATACAGCAGCAAAATATCGTCGATCTGAGCTCAAAGATCGTCGAACTGAGCTCAGAGATAAAGATCCAAAGCAGAGTCAAAATCGTCTACCTGAGCTCACCGATCGTCGAATGGAGTTCGACGATATAATGAAGTTGAGTTCAGCGATCGTCGAATGGAGCTCGACGATCTGTCGAAGTTGAGCTAGACGATCGTCGACCGGAGTTCGACGAATCGTCGTGCTGAGCTCGACGATATGACTTGGTCTTCAAACACAAAATCTTGGTCTTCAGGGCAGCTTCCAAACCTAGACTTCTAACCCTTAGACTCAATTCTAATTGACCTATTAAGCTATACAGGAGGTCAAGCAAAGGTTTCCTAGAGACATAGTGATCCTGACCCAAAGTAGTAATAGGGTGTTCCAACAATCTCCCCCTATTTGGGTTAGGATTACTATTTACAGACTTTTGAAAAATTTAAATAACAACATACAATCAGCAAAACAAAAAAACAACAGCTAGACATTGCAAAATCACAGAGATATATAGCATCCAGATTGTAATCAGAAATCACAGAAATTGTCACCTTACAATATCATTTCTTCTCCTTGCCCTTAACAAGTTTAATCTCTTTGTTAGGATTGAGCGCTTCCTTATTTGATCTGGTATTATCTGCTGCACCCAAATATGTTTGCTTTTAGGCCTGAGAACTACAGCTTCAGGATGTAATTCCATATACCTGTCAGAATCAAAGAATTTACTTGAAGCATATCTCTCTAGCTCTTTCTGTCTCTGTTCAGACATTGTTGAAATGTTGGAAGAATCTATTCCTTGCTCTCTAGCCTTTTTAATCTGATCCAGTGCAGCTAGTTCTTTTAACCTTGCAGTCCAAGCAGCTGGATTATTTTCAGGATCCTCAAAAGGTACAGGTGGTTCATATCTGTTGGAGGGATTGTCTTGAGAAGGCCTGGCAGACACAGTTTCTTTCAGCTTATAAGGGAAAGGACCAGATGTTGTATCAGTTGAAATTTGTCTTTCCCTGGAATATGGGTGTTGCCTGGAGTACCCTTTGGAGTAAACTTGAAGATCTCTTTGATTTCCTCTATATCCTCCTCTCCTAGAATGAGAACCCCTGGATTTGCTTTCCCTGTGGTAAGATCTGGCATGAGGCTGATAGGGAGCTTGTCTTCTGGCTGGGGGTTGAGCTGCAGAGCTTCCACCTGCACCTGCATCAGGAGGAGGTGGTGGAGGATGAGAGTGTTGAAATTGAGATGAACCCTTCTCATATTTTCTTTTCTTTTTCATTGCCTTCAGCTGATTCTTAGAGTATTGCATCCAGTGTTCAGTGATAGGGCAGTCATGTAGAATGTAATATGGAATATCATTGTTATCCTTAACTTTGGCAGGAGGTACCCTCTTCATAGCTTTGCTCCTTGCCTTTCTTTTCCTAGCAATGGTAGCAGAAGAGTCATCAGAGTCTGTTCTAAATTCATCACTTTCAGAACTCTGGTCATCATAGAGAGCATCTATTTTCTTCATTAGATCCTTCTTGAGTTGTACAGAAGCAGATGAGGCAGAGGTTATAGCAGCAGGTGTTGAAGTAGTAACAGTAGAGACAGCAACAGATATTGAAGCAGAAGCAGAAATGACAGCAGTAGATGTTGAAGGTGTTGCACTAGGAGTAGAAGCAGAAACAACAGCAGCAACAGATACTAGAGAGGTGACAACAGCAACAACTGTCTCACTAACAGCAACAGAAACAGAAGGAATATCATCAAAGACTGCAGAAGGCTCAAATTCAGGTGCCTCTGTCATAAGAATGTCCTTGGAAATTGGTTCATCAGAAACAACAGGAACTTCAGCAGTAGTAAAGGCAACAATATCAGAAGCAACAATAATATTTTCTTCAGAAGAAGCAACAGCATCAACATTTTCAGCAGCAACATACACTGAATTTACAAAGGAGGTGATAATGCTAGGGTCACAGCAAGGAAATGGCACAAGTGCCTTGGATAAATCTTCTGGAGGCTGGTCAGCATTGACCTCTGGCAGACATCTAAAGTAAAACTGATCAAAATCTGATAGCAAAGACCTGAGGTCTATTGCAAGGACTGCAGCAGGAGGAACTTGTGCTTGAGGCACAGCAACAGCAACAAGAGGAGGAGCAGCAGAAGAAGCAGTAATAACAGCAGCAGCAGACATGCTTACAGAAACAGCAGCAGCAGCAGCAGCATGAAGATTCACTTCATATGGCATCTCCCCCTGCCTAGATTCAGACAAGTCTGGATCAAGGCATACTACTGTAGGTGCTGCCTGAGGGAAGAAGGAAGAGATCCTGGCAGAAAGGGCTGCCACAGACAGGTGTAGTGGAGCCAAGGAGGTCTCCAACAACAAAGAGAGCCTGGGGGCAAGCAACTCATACAGCCTATCAGCAAGGGCTGGGAGGTCTACTTGCTCAAGGGCTGGATCAGAGGTAGAAGATATAGGAGCAGCTGAGGGTTCTGGTAGAGGAGAGCTGGTGAATGGTGGAAGGGATGGCTGAGGTGTTGAAAAGGTGGAAATGGAGGATAGAGGGATGGAGATTGATGGGGTGAAGGTGGGTTGGTCAATGATTTGGTGTAGAAGGTCTTGAAAGGAGTTGGAGGAAGAGGGTAGCTCAGGAGGAGATGATGGGGAATCATCCATAAAGGAATCATCAAGTAGGGTGAAGGATGGATGAGAGGGTGATGAAGTGACATCTGGTGGAGGGTAGGAGAATAATGGGTGGAATTGTTCTTCTGGTGGTGGTAGATTAGGTACTGGAGATGGTGTTGATGTTGGAGAGGGGCTGGATATGATGATGGTGGATGGAGCTGGAATGGTAGATGGTATGGGAAGGGATGGAATTGGAGGAGGAGGAGCAGAGGCAACAACAGCAGCCAGGTCATCTGCAGGGGCAGGGACCTGTGGAGGAGTGACTCTTAGAGTCCTTGTGCCTGAAGGAGTACTGGAGGAGGGCCTGTTGGGCTTGCTGATTTGTCTATCCCACTTTCCAAAGAGGGCACAAGACAGTCTCTTGGAGGCATTTATATGAATTCTAGAGGAGACCAGCAAGGCAGGGCACCTGAGTTCCTGCTATAGACCCAACAATGGTAGAGTTATCTTGATTATGGGCAGTATAAACCCAATCCTTTATCTCATCAGATGCCAGCTTGATCCTGGTGGTCATTATGGCAGTCAAGTTCTGGTCTTTGAATAATCCCAAAATATCTTGAAAAACTTGGTCAGTTTTGCTGAATGATTCCATGTCGATGTCAAAACCAGCATCAAACTTTATAGCAGCAAGAACAGCAACTGACATAGCCATGGGTACCTGCAAAAATTCAACAAACAAAACGACCAAGTGTAGAACTGTTTGGAGAGAAAGAAAATTCTTGCAGAGAAATCGAAAGCGTAAAAGAGAACGACGGCGAAACATGAGTTTTATATTAGGGTTCGACGCAGAGTTGGAAAGATCGTTGAACTCAGTTCGACGATCGAGGCTACTAAAGGAATCTGAAGAGTATTAAACATCGTTGATCTCCGTTCGACGATATTGGAGAGCGTCGAGCTCCGTTCGACGATCGTTCAGAGAACATAATCGTCGAGCGCCGTTCGACGATCGTTGACCGGAAGAGATAGTTCGTACTATCTGAGAAACGCTGAACTCAGTTCGACGATTTTTGGAAATCGTCGATCTCCGTTCGATGATCTTGGGGCAAATCGTCGAGCGCAGTTCAGAGATCAGAAAAATTCTAGATACTAAGAAAAATCAGAATGTTTACCTAGTCTTGGTCAATTTTTAAGCTTTCAAAATCTTGGATATTATTTAAGACTTCCTCCATCTAACATTCCTAACTGATTTAAGAATAAGGTGTGTTTCTTTTCATCCAATGACTTGGTGAAAATATCTCCCCTTTGTAAATCAGTTGGGATATATTGTAGTTCACTTTTATTCTTTTCAACATTATCTCTTAAGAAATGATGTCTAATCTCTATGTGTTTTGTCCTACTATGGAGGACTGGATTTTGAGCTATAGAAATAGCACTAGTATTGTCACAAAAGATTTTAGACTTCTCTAAGTTGTAGCCATAGTCTAGGAGTTCGTTTTGAATCCACAAGATTTGTGAACAGCAACTGTCTGCAGCCATATATTCAGCTTCAGCAGTTGAAGTTGACACAGATGTTTGTTTCTTACAAAACCAAGAGACAAGTCTGTCACCAAGGAACTGACAAGTTCCACTGGTGCTTTTCCTGTCAATTCTGCATCCAGCATAATCAGCATCTGAGAATCCAGTTAAATCAAATGCTGAATCTTTTGGATACCAGAGACCTAGATTTGGACACCTTTTAACATACCTGAGAATCCTCTTTACTAATGTTAGGTGTGACACTCTAGGGCTTACTTGGAACCTAGCACATATACATGTAGCAAACATTATGTCTGGTCTACTAGTTGTAAGGTACAGTAGAGAGCCAATCATTGCTCTATAAGTTGTCTGATCAACAGGTTTCCCATGTTCATCAGCATCCAATACAGCATTAGTAGGCATGGGTGTTTTCATATAAGATGCTTCAGACATGCAAAATTTCTTAACCAGTTCATTTGCATATTTGGTTTGAGAAATAAAGATGCCTTCAGCATGTTGTTTGACTTGCAATCTTAGGAAGAAGGATAGCTCACCCATGCTGCTCATCTCAAATTTAGAATGCATCAGGTTAGAAAACCTTCTGCACAGTTTGGAGTCAGTAGAACCAAAAATGATATCGTCTACATAAATCTGTACTAGTAGGGTATGGGACTTATGGGTTCTAATGAAAAGAGTTTGGTCTACTCTACCCCTTATAACACCATTTTCCAAGAGAAAGCATGCTAGGGTCTCATACCATGCTCTAGGAGCTTGCTTGAGACCATATAATGCTTTATTCAGTCTGAAAACATAATCAGGATAAGTAGGAGATATAAAACCTGGAGGTTGTCTGACATAAACTTCCTCTTTGATGTCTCCATTTAAAAATGCACTTTTGACATCCATCTGATATACCTTGAAGCCTTTATGAGCTGCATAAGCTAGAAATATTCTGATGGCTTCTAATCTTGCAACTGGTGCAAAGGTCTGGTCGTAGTCGATTCCTTCTTCTTGAGAGTATCCCTGAGCAACTAGCCTTGCCTTGTTTCTTATAATTACTCCTTGATCATCCAGTTTGTTTCTGAATACCCACTTTGTTCCAACAATGGAATGATCCTTAGGCTTTGGCACTAGTTCCCATACTTTGTTCCTCTCAAATTAATGCAACTCCTCTTGCATTGCAATGTTCCAGTGTGGATCTTGCTCTGCATCTTGAATGGACTGAGGTTCAATTTGAGATAGGAAGCAGGTGTGCAACAGGTTTTGGTTGACCTGATTTCTGGTTTGCACATCAGCTGAGATGTCTCGAATTATTTGGGAAATTGGATGGTCTCTTGTTGTTACTAAATCAATAGGGGGTGTTGATTGTTCACCAACCTGTGTTGTTGTTTCCTCTTGTTGTACAACAACTGGCTCTTCAAGTTGTTCTTCAATGTGTTGAGCATTCCCTTCATCTTCACTGCTTTCATCCTCTTGAGTAACCTGTAACTTGTTCAAGTCTTCAACTAGAGAATGTTCCTGCAAGGGTTCTATGGTAGAAGAAATCTTCTCCTTGAAAGACATGTTAGATTCATCAAATGAAATGTGAACAGATTCCTCAATTTTTAAAGATGATTTGTTATAGACCCTATAAGCCTTGCTGATCATGGAGTATCCCAGAAACACTCCTTCATCAGCTTTGGCTTGAAATTTTGCTAAATATTTCTTGTCATTCTTGTGAATGTAGCAAATGCAACCAAAGACTCTAAAATAATCAACTTTAGGTTTCTTCCCTTTGAGTAATTCATAGGGAGTCTTTCCCTTTAGTTTATGTATCAGACTTCTATTCAACACATAGTTGGAGGTGTTCACTGCCTCTGCCCAAAAGGATAGAGGTAGATGAGCATCTGACAACAATGTAGTGGCAGATTCAATAAGGGTTCTATTTTTCCTTTCAGCTACCCCATTTTGTTGAGGAGTTCTAGGAGCTGAGAAAGTTTGCCTGATCCCTTCACTCTGACAGAACTCTTGCATAAGAAGAGAATCAAACTCTGTCCCATGATCACTTCTGATCAGGGCAATGTGAGTATTGAACTCAATCTGTATACATTTGAGAAACTCTGTCAGACATTTAAAGTTATCAGACTTCTTCCTTAGAAAGAACACCCAAGTGAATCTAGGGAAGTCATCTACAACTACTAAAGTGTAGGATTTCCCTCCTAGGCTTTGTACTGTGATGGGTCCAAAGAGATCCATGTGTAACAGATACAATATCCTAGGTGAATCACTCTTATTAAGTGACTTAAAGCTGTTTTTAGTTTGCTTGCCTAATTGACAAGCCCTGCAGAGTCCTTCCTTCTTGTAGGGGCCAGAAGGTAGTCCTCTAACAAGGTTGTCCTTGGATAGCCTAGCAATAGTTCTAAGTTTTAGGTGTCCTAATCTCTTATGCCATAAAATATTTGGTCTACAGACAGAATTGAACAAGCAGATATCTACATCAGTTGAAAGAAAAACTACTAGATAGATGTTACCTTTCCTTTTACCTGTCAACACAGTTGTGTTGTCCTCTGACTTGATTTTGCATAAGGCTTTGCTGAAGGTCACCTGGTAGCCTTCATCACACAGCTGACTGATGCTAATTAGGTTGTGCTTCAGTCCTTCCACATAAGCTACCTTCTTGAAGGTTACTGATCCAATCTGGACTGCACCATATCCTTTAGTCTGTCCAAAGTTTGAATCACCAAAGATAACTTTGGGTCCAAGCTTGGCTCTGAAGGATGTGAGGTTGTCCTTGTTCCCTGTCATGTGCTTAGAGCACCCACTATCCAAATACCATTGCTGGTTAGATGTTGGATAGGTCTTCACCTGCACATAAGACAATTCATTTGTTTTTGACCCAGTTTACCTTGGGCCTAGGTTAATAACCTTTAAATTCCGAAATGAAAGACATCCCAGGTTGACTCTTATATCCTTCAGGATGATATCTCCTTGGAGGTATAATCCATTCAGTATAAGGGTTAAAGATTTGGGATGAAGGACCCTTAGTATTCAATTTTGATTTGCCTTTGAAAAATTTTCCAGAGCTCTGACCTCTGTTCGACGATCTTGGAGCTGCGTTCGACGATCTTGGGTCAGATCGTCGAGCTCCGTTCGACGGTCGACTATAGCTGAGGTCAGGTATGTGAGATCGTCGACCTGCATTCGACGACTTTGGCTGAGATCGTCGATCTGTGTTCGACGATTGTGCCTGAGATCGTCGAGCTGCGTTCGGTGATCGTCGATCTTCATTCGGCGATCGTCGATCTCCGTTCGACGATTTCTGCTGGGACTTAGTTTTCTGGGGCAGATCAGAATTTTTCCTAGCAACCTCTACAACTCCCTTTCCTTTGTCAGAAATGAATTTGATTGGAGTTGTTAGGACTATAGGTTGGCTGGGTGAAGTACCCAAGCCCAATGTATTGTTGAATCTGGAGTTCACTGTGCTTGTGATGTCCATCAGCTTGATGCTTCTCCCATTGAGGGATTCTTCAAGCTTCTTGGCCTCAGAGAGCTCACTTTTCAGTGAAGCTATTTGTTCCCTACATCACTCCAACTCCTGAGAGAGTTTGAGGTTTTCTGACTTTAAAGTATTGTGTTCAGATAACTGATTTCTGAGAGAGATAATTTCTTTCTCAGAATTTAGCAGGTCTAAACACAGTGCTTTAAATTCAGATTTAAAATCCTCTGAACTAAAATCAAAAGAACCAATTACCTGATCTTCTTCAGGTTGAGTCTCTGAGTCTGACTCTGACTCCTCTTCTTCTGAATTATGCTGTGAGGCATTGATTGCCATCATGCAGAACTCCTTTTCTTCTGCATCATCCTCATCATCACTGGAGCTGGATGAGGTTTCTGACTCTTCTTCAGTCTCACTCTAGGATTCAGCAACAAACCCTTTTCTTGTATGTTTATTTTTGCTTGATGAGGGTTTCCCATTGCCATTCCTCTTGGAGTCTTTCTCATTTCTTCTTTCTTTCCTGTCCCTCATGTCCTTGGTTTTGTTCTCTGGACAGTCAAGAACTATGTGCCCTGGTTTCTTGCAACCAAAGCAAATAATGTCTTTATTATTACTAATGGACTTGTCATAACTTGGCTTATCCTGCTCCTTGTATGATCTCATTCTGAAGTCCTTTCTGGCCATCTTGTAGAATCTTTTGGCCAATAAACTGAGTAGTTCATCATTGCCTGTGGCTTTGTCTTCAGGCAGATCTTCAGTTGCCTTGAAGGCTATGGTCTTCTCTTTTCTTGTGGCTGGTGAGGCAGCCTTCTGTTCTTCCTCTCTATTTTTGCTGAGTAGCTCATAAGATTTGAGCTTACCCAATAGAGCTTCAGTGGTGATCTCATTCAGACTTCTGGCATCCTTAATTGGCCAGATTCTTGAATCCCAAGTGCTGGGGAAGCACATTAGGATCTTGTCATTAAGTTCAGTTAGTGAGATCTCTTTGTCCAATGTCCTGTGTTCACTGACAATTAGACTTAGTCTGTTGTACATATCTCCAACTGACTCAGTTTCTCCCTTTTTGAAATTCTCATATTGAGAGATGAGATGGGATCTTCTATCCTTTCTCTCATCAGCTGAGCTTGAGACTATTTCAGAAAGTCTGTCCCAAATTTCCTTAGCTGAATTGCATTCAGCCACTTTTTGAAATATGTCATCAGACATTGTCTGGGCCAAGATGTTCATAGCCTTGGCATCAGCTACCTTCCATCTCTTGATATCAGTATCTGTTCCTGATGGAGGTAGAACAACATTTGTACTGGAATTCTCTGGGGGTCTTGGACACACTGTCAAAACAGAGTTAAAAATATCTTCGTCAATAGAATTCATGTACAGTCTAATCCTTGCTTTCCAAAGTGCAAACTTGGATAGATTGCACACTGGAGGTCTGGTGCTAGCATAATCTTTGTTTTGGGCCATGATTTGTGAAAACAAAATCTAATAATAAACTACAAAAGAAAAACAGATCTAACTAGGGATCTTTGGGTTCAGGTGTTAGCCTGTACAACCAATCAGGTATGGTATGTTTAACCAACCTGGCTCTGATACCAATTGAAAGTGTAGCTAGATCTGATATACCCTAGAGGGGGGGGGGTGAATAGAGTATATGGTGCTTTGAAACTTTTTACAACAATTGTTGTAATAAGAGTGAGCAGGGAAGCAGTAAAATATCTAATCACGGAACTAAACTAAACAAAAGCTAATCACAGAAAAATCAAGGCCAGAAACAAACATAAACACAAGCAAAACCAGAAGACACAAGGAAATATAGTGGTTCCCCTAAACTTGGGTACATCCACTCTTCTACCATCCTAGGTAGGAATCCACTGCAGGATGAGTTGATCAGGTGTCCTGGGCACCAATGAGCTTTTGATAAGGTGCTCAAAAACCAAGGCAGATTTTTTGATCAGGTGTCTTGCCACCAATGAGCTTTTGACAAGGTGCTCAAAAACCAAGCTCAAACTTTTGAAGGGAGTTTGAGAAACCCTTTACAGAGAGGGGGTGAGAGAGTCATGGAAGTATTCTCTTTCTCAAACAACTGAGACGACTATGTGGATTGTTGATGTCAAAGCTCCCCCTGAATCCTTGAGATCTTCAGGAAGAAAAGCTTTGCTGAGGGTGATAGGCCTTCAAAGATTGAACTCCAGCAATAGATGATTTCAGCAATAGCTGAAATGTTGAATGTCTGGAGTCTGGAAATATGTTGGCCTTGAACACTTTGAAAACTAAAGAGATCTGAAGATTTCTGAAAAGATTGATCTCCTTGGATGTGTGTTCTTCAGAATTCTTTTTGACAGAATATTTTGAATGTCTCTCTGTAATCTGTGTTCTATGAGTGATTCAAAAATTCTGTCTTTTATTCTCTGATACAGAATAGAATAATATTCTCTTTCAAGTATAGTCGTTGGCCTGCATTAATTGCATCCTTAATTGCACAATCTCTTCTGGAGGAAGGTCCACAGAAATATTCCTTGAGAAATCCCTTGAAACTTGGTCCAGAAATGAATGAAAACGGCTAGGAAATCTCTGAATTAATTGCAGAATAACTCCTAAACTGATTTGAATTTGAATTTAGAAACATCCTGGAAGTTATCTGAAATCGTCGAACTGAGCTCTGCTATCGTCGAGCTGAGCACAGCGATCTGGAATTATATAGCAGCAAAATATCGTCGATCTGAGCTCAAAGATCGTCGAACTGAGCTCAGAGATAAAGATCCAAAGCAGAGTCAAAATCGTCGACCTGAGCTCACCGATCGTGGAATGGAGTTCGACGATATAATGAAGTTGAGTTCAGCGATCGTCGAATGGAGCTCGACGATCTGTCGAAGTTGAGCTAGACGATCATCGACTGGAGTTCGATGAATCGTCGTGCTGAGCTCGACGATATGACTTGGTCTTCAAACACAAAATCTTGGTCTTCAGGGCAGCTTCCAAACCTAGACTTCTAACCCTTAGACTCAATTGTAATTGACCTATTAAGCTATACAGGAGGTCAAGCAAAGGTTTCCTAGAGACATAGTGATCCTAACCCAAATTAGTAATAGGGTGTTCCAACATGATATACCCGGGATTGGACTTAGAAAACCCTCACTTTTCATGAGTGGTTAGCTTTCTAAAAACTTAGAGAAAGTAGAGAGCCAAGGAAGGAAGAAGGAGCTAGATCCGGCCATTGGAGGAGCTTCGGAGCTCCGAATCGCGAGCCGACTCCGGATCCACGGAGGCAAAGCTAGTGCGGTGCTTTTCATCCGATTACTTTTCAATGGCGCCAAAAAAGAACGCTAGGGTAACGATCCTCATCTTGAGCATGAGTAGCTCTCTTTCTTTGCATAGGAAGCCCGCTCTCGCGAGTTTGAGGAGAGTTGGAGGCGTTCCTTCGGGTAGATATGTGAAGTCCTCGTTGTTTAGAGTCTGTAAGCGAGAACGAACAAAGGCATGCTGTGTGAAGCCTACCCGGACATGTTGGTCTGGATCGGTGATGTTGCATTGCATAAATGCCGGAGAAGACTCCATGCTATTGGTTGTTTTTCGGGTTTTCTACGCGGTAGATTGCAGCAGGGCGCCTTGGGGATTAACCCAAAGGTGCACCCGGAAAACTAGGAGGATGCGAGATCTTGCCAACTTGGTGTCCTGAGAGCCAACTTGAACATAACCACCCACGCAAATCGCTTAAATTGTCGTTACGATGTGAGCACGGTTAGGGGGAACCGTACCCGTTCTATGTCGTTCGGTTAAAGAGACCTAAATGCACGTGGCACTTGTCGTTGGCATAGATTAGGGTCTTCGGCGGTCAATGACTTAAATTGTCGTGACCCGGGCCAGGAAGACAAATTACTCATAGGTTTGGCCGTCAAAGTGGCGGTGGTGAGTCCGGAATGTCTATGGCTTTAATTGACGTGACATCGACCGGTTCACCAAGAATGTGCCCTGAGAGCACGGGGCGTGTGGCCGTGCGAGCCAACGTCTGTGATGAAATGACTATATGTTTATATTGCTCGCTTATGCTAATGAAATGCAGGCAAGGAGCATCGCCGCACCGAGGTGGGGGCAGGATCGTTATAATTTGGTCAGCATTGCTGACCGTTGCCTTGTTTTGCCACCGTGCGGTGGTTTGTTGCTTGCAGGTGCAGCTGGACCAAGCGGTCAATAGCGGGCTAAAGCCCTTTTTGCGAAGTCGGCCCTCGAAGGCCCAAATGGAAGTGTTTACTGCTGTATTCATGTGTGACCGGCCTGCGTGCCGTGGTTTGTAAAACATGTACTTTAAAGTGAAACATTTTGTAAGGCCTTAAGGCTTATTTTGGGTATTTTGTATAACATTCCTATTTTGTATTAGTGGACATTCGTGCTTTAATGCTGGGTTCTTTGTTACAACTTTTATAAACTTCTTCCGCTAGAATGCTCTGTGTAGGACGTTGAGATTGGTTGGATTATTTCCATAAGTAACCACCCGGTCTGTCTGTGGCATACGGCGTCGGGCACCGGCCGGACCTACTGCTATATGCTATGTGACGGATAGGGGGTGTTACAATTTGGTATCAGACTCCTGGTTTTGGTCGGGCTTAAGGTGAATTCGTGGGCGAATTCTTTTTAAGGGATGGTGAGCACATTGTGTGCGTCATCGTTATAACAGTAAATGAACCCATGAATGTCCACTTAGGAATGAAAATACTCGTGTTTGAGGAACCTGCGTGTTCCTATAATTGCTATTTGCAATTTATTTGGTCGCTTAACGGTGTTTTGTACTACTATAGGTGACCAGAAGTGGTGTTGGGCCGTCAGAACGCCGAGTTTCTGAGGCTAGTAGTGCACCGGATGTTGCTCCCGCAACACCTCTATCGGCAGAGAACATACGATTGGTGGCTGAAGCGGTGTTGGTCGTGATAAATGCGCAGCCTGCAAGGCAGGCGGAGCAGCCCGCTCCTGCGATGGAGCAAGAACCTCTTTAAGAGGCTGAGCCGAGGAGAGTGGAGAAAGTGGTTGTGGAACCGGTAGTGCAAAGGAGGGCAACTGAGAGGCAGCTTAAGCATGTAATGAGCTTTAACCCTCCGTTATTCTCGAGGTTGGGAACCCCATCTCAGGCTGAAGACTCGCTCTCCAGGGTGAAGAGAGTCATGACAACAACGAAGACAGAGGAGTGGCAAATGACCACCATCGTTAAGTTCCTTTTGGACGGTGAAGCGATAATGTGGTGGGAAGGATTGGAGCTGCATCATTTGAGAGGTAGACAACTTATAGATGTTCCGATGGAAGAGTTCTCGAGATTGTTCTTGGCAAGATACCTCCCTTCTACTCAGAGGATTTCGATGGAGAACAAATTTCTGAAGTTGGTTCAGGGTGAGAAGAGCGTGGATGAATATCTCCATGAGTTCACTCGTTTGAGTCGTTATGCTAGCTCCACCATCGTGGATGAGGAGCGCAAGACTAAGCGCTTCTATGAAGGCTTGAGAGATGAGTTGAGATTACTACTCTCGGGGCCGATGACGCAGGGTTTCTTAACCTTGGTCAATACTGCCCGGTCCTTGGAGAAGGACATGAAGAATGTACAAGCAAAGAAAAGCTTGGGTGAGAAGAAATCTGAATTTAAAGTGCCGACTACTTCAAAGTCCGGCTATCGGAGGTCTTTCAAGAAGCATATGACTTCGTGTCCAGCTTCTTCTGGTGCTTCTGGGGCGACTACGAGTCGGACCCCGGGCGCGTGTTTTACTTGTGGAAAGACGGGGCACTTTGCCCGTGACTGTTGGAGCGGACGTCCTAAGTCCGAGAGAAAGCCGGGAGCTACTTATGAAGAGAAGGGAAAGGCGGTGGAGTCAACTGCATCCCATTATGCTCCGGCCCAACCAAGGGTCTATAATCTTGGCCAACAGGAGGCCATCAAACAAGCTGATGTGGTGACAGGTACGGTTTAATTTATAGCAAGTCAATTCTTTAAATACTTGTTATGCACATATTACCTTACCACTGCTTGTTTAGGATTTGTATTGATTTGTGAAAATCCCGCACGAGCACTCTTCGATATGGGAGCTTCGCACTCCTTGTCCGAAGGATTTACATCACGCATCGGAGTCCCTTCTTCGATGGCGAAGGATAAGTTGGATGTGTTGTTGCCCAACGGGTGTTCGATGCGAGCGGATAGGATCATTGATGTTACGATTCGTATTGGGGAGCAGGAGTTCGACCTGCGGGCATCTTTACTTCCGTTGGTGGAGTTCGACGTCATATTTGGAATGGACTGGCTCTCGGAGCTACAGGCCCATATAGATTGCTGTAATGG